>JASDQU010735216.1:75461-94876 GCA_032191745.1 Picea mariana
GTATTTTGTGTACATATATGTATTTCCATTTCAACATTGCTTTTGATTTTATTTTTTTTCTTTTCGTTCATGAACCCTCGACACATTTCAGATAAGAATTCGTATTTGACTTTTAAAGGATTCCAGCTGCATACAAAACAAGCAGGAGAAGTAAACTGAAATTCAATGTCGGAAATCAATCGGCATAAACAGGTGATACCTAAAGTAATTGCATATTGCGCAAAGAAAGTGAAATAAAAAGGTAAAGATGAGATTTCTCAAAAGGCATGCTATAAAGGACTGTTAAAGAAAACCAAGGTAACACCATTCAAACTACAACATCAGCTGAACTGATAAATAACAGAGTTGTCTCTTGGTTTAACAATCTTTGAAAAAATTAAGACAATTTAAACGATTCACCCAATCTAAAAACAGTCAGTCAAAGTAAAGTATCCCCGAAAATATCTACAAGAGTAAGTTTTGAATTGATTGAACTTTGTATTTTCAGTCAGTAACTCACTACCTGACATATTTTCTATCTTTGGGTTTACCTTTTAAAAAGTCATCATCTTTCCGGTTTCATGTACGGAGGGATAAAAGTTTTTCGTGTCAACCTCGTGAGCTTCAAAGCAGATTGTGGAAAGAAAGCGAGTCTTCACAATTACTCGATCCCCTGCTAAGTGAAGGAATGTTTAGAGTGAACCTAACTTTCCTAGGTTTTTCAACGCCATCGGAGGATTGAAGCTTTCTCAAATAGAATTCCCTTAAGAAGTTATTCTCTTTTTTCTCCCCAAGAACGAAGATGTTGTGAAGGTCAAGGGAAGGTTGGTACCGAGTAATCAAGGTAAGTTGACAGACCTATAATGCAGAATATTACATAGATATCAACCCTGATACAAACTGATTGGCCCCATCTTCGCATTCTAAAAAGCAAAGTATAAGACAGGTGGTGAAAGGAAATTCAGAAATGATTGCCCCCACCTAGTCAAAGAGACGATGAAAGGAAATTCAGAAATGATTTCCCTCGTCTCAGCATTTAAATGCATAAATACATTCCCAAGTGGTGAAAGGAAATTCAATAAAAAGGGGCCAGATAACTTCACCGGGGCACTGAACAGGCTCGCTGGCAGTGAAGCAATATATGATATATTTGTAAGGCTGTTATACATGAATATCACTCTACTCTAGTAACCAATGCTTTTTAAAACCTAATCCACATCCCAAATTCAGACGGGAATTTCCAATTAAAAACATATAATCTTATTCTTTTGATGCAAGCCGATAGCCACAAAATCTGTTGGGACTCCTAGGACTATTTCAATTGTGTTGAAGTAGACCTGAAATTAGTAGCGGGAAAGGGAAAGTTGTGAAAGGGACTACAACTAAGTTTAAAAAGAGTATCTGATTTTGAAAAATCTTTTCAAGGTAAAGACCAAAGTCTCTTTCCCCCTTCGACACCCTATTCTCGGGAACCTTTTCGCCTGATTGAGATATTGACTCCATTTACCCAATATGGGCACGTGGTCTACTGTTCTTCCCGCCTTGCAAAAGGGTGGGATCCCTAGTTGGAGCCTATGTTGGAGCCACCCTTGTTTTTAAGCCTGTCACAAATTTCATTTTTAATGCTTGAAGTCTAAATATGGTTTTCATATTTTCCCTCTGAGATATCGAGTTCTCTAAAGCTTTATCATGCGAGCAGTGATGATTATTATACTCTCGAAACGAGTCCTACCTTTCGTAAAAATGTTTCCTCTTTTGTTCTACTTCGGGATCTCGTAGGTCGGATACTATAAGTCATGTAGTTCACACGTCCCGAGCCACGAAACGGAGAAATCGTTTTAATTTTTCACTCAAGACAGTAACGAGGGTAAAGTTTTCCCTAACTCATGATTAAACGTCGTCGGGGTTTCGCACCTCGGCGTTCGCCAAACCCAAAAATTTATTTTCATTGCCTCAATAGCCGAAAACACGAGGTACTTATTTGAGTAACCCATGTCAAGGTTAAAGGTAAAAGCTAAACCGTGGTAAAAAATTCTCTCGGCATTTCACCACTCGGCGTTGTCCTTTTCGAAAGTTACACCGTCTAAACCTCAACTCACAAAATCACGATACGATTATAGCGTAATTAATTAATCACTTAATCCAAGATTATCTTCCCTTTTAAATTAAATCATGTTATCATGATCTCGCAGTTTCGCAGCTCGACGTGTAAATCTCCCAGAAACTTGTCTTCGAAGCTCCGAGTCGTGATATGGTGAATACAATAATTATAAATTAATCGAGCCCCAAATCATGATTACCTCTTTTATTAACCAAAATTGATCTTCGCAGTCTCGGGTGTTAGAGATTCAAAGTGTCAAAATAAAATCCCCGATATAACGAGTACCGAATTATTGATTAACGTTGGTAAAACCGGATTAATTAAGCTAAATCAAGATATATCTCGCGTTTCGATTCTTGCACGATTCACGACGTATCCTTAATTTTTGCATACGCCAACTGACTTTTAAACCGCCAAAATTTATGACATTAATGAGGAAATAGGGTAAATCGATAAATATAAGATCAGATTTTTATGGCAAAATTTATTTCTAAATGTGATTTGACAGACTTGTTCTGAAAGGTATCGAGTTTTCAAATATATATAAGAGCTGAGGTTCATTATAACAAATGCATTTCATATTATGCATAGCACATTATCTCTGAGCAACTGAATTCTGTATGTATACGCATTTCTATTGCAGAAGAGCCAAAATGCAATCTCCAGCCATGGCTCTGCGAAAAGCATCAAAGGAAAATGTTGAGGTCTCGGGACAAGGCTCAAACAATGTCACTGATACTTCACCTTGAAGTATCGATTCGGTTCCGAATCGGTCGTTCATTTCGGATGTTCTACAGGTAGAGTTGGTGGACTATTTCGACGACTCCAGTGACAACGAAAAAGATGATATAACCACCAAGTACAAAATAGTCATCCAATCCGAAATGCACAGAGTAGCAGCCAGGCCACGATTGCTTCCATATTATGACATGGTCCGATGGGCATTGTACCATGTAGACATACCGACCAAAACCATCATGAACGAGCAGAAAGTCACCATCGGGACTTTCATGCCGGAACATTTGTAAGCCATGTATAAGCTGCCCGTGACGTCCGACTACACATATGGAACTGAATTCCTGGACGAGTTCAAGCAGAAGGAATGCGTAGATTATGATAAAACCATGTCTAGTTTAATAAAGGATTGGGTTTCGAAAACCGCAAAGTTCAGAGCTGATACCCACAACATATATTCAATCGCTTCTTTAGAACCACAATACAAATATGTGGCCATGATGACATGTAGGTTATACGGGAGAGAGGACACCTCACATTTTTTCCTTCCGTGGGTGCCTCTAATGTTTCGGGTTGCCGAAGGCAGTTCCTTCGACAGGGCAAAGATGCTTTCCGATAGCTTGACCAGTCGGGTCATAGAGTATCGGGTGCAGAAAGAGGACAGGAAGGCGTCTTTGTTCTTCATGTCTGCATACATTATGGACGTAATTTTTTGTATGACACCATTTCCCTTAATGAGCTGGAGTTGGACTCCGACAGAAGATGAATCCATACACGTATATCATGCAAAATTAAGGGAAAACAAAGCGGGAAATTTTGTGTATGAAATCTTTAATTGGGTGATGGTGCCTCTACATGTCACCATTTTTGGTCACCCACCACCCCGGATCTCGGAAAACATAGTAAAGAATCTGAGCAGCATAGCAGACTGGTATGTGGAAGAAGAATTTTCGTACTTCAGAGTTTTTGGGGCTTCTGTTCCCCCGCATGCACTGCCATTGTTCATTCCTGACAAGCTGGCTTGTCGTGAGGTTTTCCGGGAGACAGTAATCGGTGGTATATGCAAAGAGCTTAAGGGATATTCAAAGAAGGTATGGCCACCTTTTCCTATTCATTTGAACTCTTATTCTTTATTAGATTTCGGGCATGCCAAAGCTGAGGCAGCAGCCTTGGAAGTCCTAAATTTGGTCTCCATTGAATACAAGAAACACAATCCGCAGAGGCTCATGAGAAATCATTTGGCTAGTTGCGGGCTTAAAATATTTAAGCACGCAAATTCACCCTCAGATGACATTTTCTGAGGCCCAAGGTCCTATGCCGAGATTCTGGCTTGGATACAAACTTTGCCGAAGAAGCAGAGTCTGGTCGCTACTCCGGGAAAATTTACAAAGCAGAACGAAGAACCTATCACATCAGTTACCCCCTTGCAGCCGACACAGGGAAATATCTATGCAGGATGGATATTCAATGAAGATTTGAGGCCCATAAGGGTGGAAGAACTACCTCCGAATGAGTTTTTCTTCGATAAGAAGAGAAAGGCAGTAGTAAAAAGGGAATTCTACCAGGAAGGAGAGTCAACTGCCAAGAAGTATAAAGTTATAAATGATGGAAAGGAAAAAAAGAATGAGCAATTCGCTACTGAAATAGTAGGGACACTAGGAGCATATGCCTCGGCGAATCAATTCTCAGTCGGGCTCTTAAAAAACCAACTTAAAAGAAAAAATCACCTCATTAGGACCCTTGAAGCCAGACTGACCACAACAACAGAAACTGCTAAAGACCAGGTGAGCGTGGGAATATAGCAGGCTAGGTTGGCCGATAAAAACGAGATAGAGCTGCTCAAAACAAGGCTCGAGCAAGCACAATTGGTGGTCTGGGATGGTCAGATGCAAGCGAGCTAGCAAAGGGATTTGATCGAACAGCTACAGGCTAGGGTGGAGATCGCCGAGAACAGAATGATAAACATCGGGATGCTCAAATCCCAGGCGATCGAGATTCAGAGCAGAGTCTTTGCGGCATAGAAAAATTTTCTCGCCAAGGTAGAAGCGATCCAGGACAACTGTTTGCTAGTCAACCAAGTTTCGGAGAACTTATCTGCTAGAGAAAGGGAAGCCGGAGCAGCTCAGGTCGCCTTCCAAGAGGCTATGATAGCCAAGAACAAAAGGGTTTCCGAAAGTACTCCCAGGTTCGCCATTTCAGAGCAAACCAGAGGAAACATTCTATTAAAAGAATGGGAGCATAACATTGTTGAAGGCAAGCAACAAGCCAAAAAGATAACCAATTCCTTAGAAGAGGCCTTTAGTTCTATAGACGGAGATCTGCTAGGCATTGAAAATGGAGGTAATGCTAAGACATTGATGCAAATGAATGTGGCAAAACTCTCGCTTGATTTGAAGGAAAAAGAGGAGAGAGATTCGACCGATATTTCCCAGGGGACTATGGTGGACATAGTCCAAATAGACAAATGCATGATTAAACCCAGCGCACAATTATGTGCCATCGACATCATGGATGGACAGATGGAAGACAAGCTGCTATAGTTAGCCCGAGAATGTTACTTCTTTGAAGCCAACTGTCAAGCGGAACCATCGCGGATGATATCTCAGCTGGTTGAAAGATGTGTCGCCTGCACCGAGCACGCGTGAGGACAAACTTCTGGCACCAAGTGAAGACAGAGAAGAAGAAATGGAGAGATTTCTCTCCTCCTTGTCATAACCGAGATATTGTGACTATTGAGATTCTATATTATTTGTAAGATTGTATAAATACACCACAGAAAGAAAAGAAAGGGGATGGACCTTTTTGTGTCGATTGTAACAGATTTTTTTATATTTTGAGAGTTAATACAAAGAAAATCTGAAGATTCTCAATTCCGTCAAGACTGTGTTATGAGTTTGTTTTCTTGTATCTCTTACTTATTTCATTTCATATTCCTAATTGATGAATGCTTCGTTATAACTTAGTACGACCACTACTATAGCGAATGAATTTTGGTTTTCTGTAATTGTTTACTGTTTTTCCTTTGTACTAGCTATCAGCGGGTGTAAGACCAGTCGACACTTTCAGAATTCTACACATATTCTCTGCATACATCGGGTTATTTCTTTACAGTTTTCCTCTTCTGTTTATATGTGATATTCTCTCTTGATAGGAGTCTTACATCATAGACAGCTAAATGTTTTTCTCCCACCTCATACATTTTATTAAGATATAACTCAGTTACGGGAAAGAGCCTTTGATTTGCACTCTGTTTCTTTTCCGAAATTATAAATTCTCTTTTATACGACCAAATTGAGACAACAATTAATTTCCCCCTGAAGTTTTTGTTATTTTACTGTTCCTCCATGACTGTCCCTGTACCAACACAGACTAATATCGAACCTGGATTATCGAATCAAACACACATCGCCTTAAACCTTTTTGACACTGTTCTTAAAACAACCACTACCCAGGTCGAAATCGAATGTTCATGGGCAGTCATTGAACATGATATAACTATTCAGGAACAGTTGGAAGCTAGACAACGCCAACATAGAAATCTTCCATAGTTTCCTTAGCTGAAGGTTGACGTTTCTCCCTTCTCCACCTTTTACCCACTTTCAGATGCCTAGACATTGTACTTCTAAGCCTTAAGTACAGACTCTGGAACAACATCTTTCTGGTGCCGTTGTTGGGGACCGAAGTTACGAAATCTTTTTCCCTGGGAGAATGGCATTTGTTTTTTGTTGAAAGTGTTACCCTTTGATAGTGAACAAAGAGTACACACCTTTTAAGGCTTTCTAATCTTTCACTTGGCGACTCCACAAATAATAAACTGGCATCCGGTCAAAGGAATACCAGACAAAGCCCGGATGGTAAGCAGATTACGCCCATTACCTTTTAAGTTTTGAATTGATTGACCTTTGTATTTTTAGTCAGTAACTCACTACCTGGCATCTTTTCTATCTTTGGGTTTACCTTTTTAAAAGTCATCATCTTTCCGGTTTCATGTACGGAGGGATAAAAGTTTTTCGTGTCAACCTCGTGAGCTTCAAAGTGGATTGTGGAAAGAAAGTGGGTCTTCACAATTACTCGATCCCCTGCTAAGTGAAGGAACGTTTAGAGTGATCCTAACTTTCCTAGGTTTTTCAACGCCATCGGAGGATTGAAGCTTGCTCAAATAGAATGCCATTAAAAAGTTATTCTCTTTTTTTTCCCCAAGAACGAAGATGTTGTGAAGGTCAAGGGAAGGTTGGTACCAAGTAATCAAGGTAAGTTGACAGACCTATAATGCAAAATATTACACAGATATCATCCCTGATACAAACTGATTGGCCCCATCTTCGCGTTCTAAAAAGAAAATTATAAGACAGGTGGTGAAAGGAAATTCAGAAATGATTGCCCCCACCTAGTCCGAGAGACGATGAAAGGAAATTCAGAAATGATTTCCCTCGTCTTAGCATTTAAATGCATAAATATATTCCCAAGTGGTGAAAGGAAATTCAATAAAAAGGGGCCAGATAACTTCACCGGGGCACTGAACAGGCTCACTGGCAGTGAAGCAATATATGAGATATCTGTAAGGCTGTTATACATGAATATCACGCTACTCTGGTAACCAATGATTTTTAAAACCTAATCCACATCCCAAATTCAGACGAGAATTCCCAATTAAAAACATATAATCTTATTCTTTTGATGCAAGCCGATAGCCACAAAATATGTTGGGACTCCTAGGACTATTTCGATTGTCTTGAAGCAGACCTGAAATTAGTAGAGGGAAAGGGAAAGTTGTGAAAGGGACTACAACTAAGTTTAAAAAGAGTATCTGATTTTGAAAAAGCTTTTCAAGGTAAAGACCGAAGTCTCTTTCCTCCTTCGACGCCCTATTGTCGGGAACCTTTTCGCCTGATTGAGCTATTGACTCCATTTACCCAATATGGGCACGTGGTCTACTGTTCTTCCCACCTCGCAAAAAGGCGGGATCCCTAGTTGGAGCCTATGTTGGAGCCGCCCTTGTTTTTAAGCCGTCACAAATTTCATTTTTAATGCTTGAAGTCTAAAGATGGTTTTCATATTTTCCCTCTAAGATATCGAGTTCTATGAAGCTTTATCATGCGAGCAGTGATGATTATTATACTCTCGAAACGAGTCCTACCTTTCGTAAAAATGTTTCCTGTTTTGTTCTACTTTGGGATCTTGCAGGTCAGATACTATAAATCATGTAGTTCACACGTCCCGAGCCACGAAATATCGAAATCATTTTAATTTTTCACTCAAGACAGTAACAAGGGTAAAGTTTTCCCTAACTCATGATTAAATGTCATCGGGGTTTCACACCTTAGCGTTCGCCAAACCCAAAAATTTATTTTCATTGCACCGATAGCCAAAAACATGAGGTCCTTATTTGAGTAACCCATGTCAAGGTTAAAGGTAAAAGCTAAACCGTGGTAAAAAATTCTCTCGGCATTTTTCCACTCGGCGTTGTCCTTTTCGAAAGTTACACCATCTAAACCCCGACTCGAAAAATCACAATACGGTTATAGCGTAATTAATTAATCACTTAATCCAAGATTATCTTCCCTTTTAAATTAAGTCATGTTATCGCGATCTCGCAGTTTCGCAGCTCGATGTGTAAATCTCCCAGAAACTTGTCTTCGAAGCTCCGAGTCGCGATATGGTGAATACAATAATTATAAATTAATCGAGCCCCAAATCATGATTACCTCTTTTATTAACCAAAATTGATCTTCACAGTCTCGGGTGTTAGAGATTCAAAGTGTCAAAATAAAATCCCTGATATAACGAGTACCGAATTATTGATTAACGTTGGTAAAACCGGATTAATTAAGATAAATCAAGATATATCCCACGTTTCGATGCTTGCATGATTCACGAGGTAGACTTAATTTTTTCATACACCAACTGACTTTTAAACCGCCAAAATTTATGACATTAATGAGGAAATAGGGTAAATCGATAAATATAAGATCGGATTTTTATGGCAAAATTTATTTCTAAATGTGATTTGACAGATTTTTTCTGAAAGGTACCAAGTTTTCAAATATATATAAGAGCTGAGGTTCATTATAACAAATGCATTTCATATTATGCAGAGCACATTATCTCTGAGCAACTGACTTCTGTATGTATATGCATTTCTATTGCAGAAGAGCCAAAACGCAATCTCCAGCCATGGCTCTACGAAAAGCATCAAAGGCAAATGTTGAGGTCTCGGGACAAGGCTCAAACAATGTCACTGATACTTCACCTTGAAGTATCGATTCGGTCCTGAATTGGTCGTTCGTTTCAGATGTTCTATAGGTAGAGTTGGTGGACTATTCTGACGACTCCAGCGACAACGAAAAAGATGATATAACCACCAAGTACAAAATACTCGTCCAATCCGGAATGCACAGAGTAGCAGCCAGGCCATGATTGCTTCCATATTATGACATGGTCCGATGGGCATTGTACCATGTAGACATACCGACCAGAACCATCATGAACGAGCAGAAAGTCACCATCGGGACTTTCAGACCGAAACATCTACAAGCCATGTATAAGTTGCCCGTGACGTCTGACTACACATATGGCGCTGAATTCCTGGACGATTTCAAGCAGAAGGAATGCGTAGAGTATGATAAAACCATGTCCAGTTTAATAAAGGATTGGTTTTCGAACACCGCAAAGTTCAGAGCTGATACCCACAACATATATTCAATCGCTTCTTTAGAACCGCAGTACAAATATGTGGCCATGATGACATGCAGGTTATACGGGAGAGAGGAAACCTCACATTTTTTCCTTCTGTGGGTGCCTCTAATGTTTCGGGTTGCCGAAGGTAGTTCCTTCGACTGGGCAAAGATGCTTTCCGATAGCTTGACCAGTCGGGTCACAGAGTATCGGGTGTAGAAAGAGGATGGGAAGGCGTCTTCGTTCTTCATGTCTTCATACATTATGGATGCAATTTGTTGTATGACACCNAGCTGGAGTTGGACTCTGGTAGAAGACAAATCCATACACGTATATCATGCAAAATTATGGGAAAACAAATTGGGAAATTTTGTGTATGAAATCTTTAACTGGGTGATGGTACCCCTGCATGTCACCATTTTTGGTCACCCGCCACCCCGGATCTTGGACAACATAGTAAATAATTTGAGCAGCATAGCAGACTGGTATGTGGAAGTAGAATTTTCATACCTCGGAGTTTTTGGGGCTTCTTTTCCCCCGCATGCACTGCCATTGTTCATTCCCGACAAGCTGGCTTGTCGCGAGGTTTTCCGGCAGACAGTAATCGGTGGTATATGCAAAGAGCTTAAGGGATATTCAAAGAAGGTATGGCCACCTTTTCCTGTTCATTTGAACTCTTATTCTTTATTAGATTTCGGGCATGCCAAAGCCGAGGCAGCATCCCTGGAAGTCCTAAATTTGGTCTCCATTGAATACAAGAAACACAATCCGCAGAGGGTCATGAGCAATCATTTGTCCAGTTGCAGGCTTAAAATATTTGAGCATGCGAATTCACCCTCAGATGACATTTTCTGAGGCGCAAGGTCGTATGCCGAGATTCTGGCTTGGATACAAACTTTAGCACCTGAGGAAAGAGCCGATGTTCTGAAGTTCCAGGAACATCGACGAAGCTATCTTCCCGCAGTGTTGCAAGGTGAGGGTCTGGGTACTTTGGAGGAGAAACAAAAGGATGCAAAAGGCTCTAAGGATGCGACTCCTGATCAAGGAAAACACCAGGATGAGGGGTAGGAAAATAAGAGTCCAGAAGAAGAGATAAAGACTCCCGACCCGTCGAAGAAGCAGAGTCTGGTCGCTACTCCGGGAAACTCTGCGAAGCAGATTGGAGAACCTATCACATCAATTACCCCCTTGCAGCCGACACAGGTAAATATCTATGCAGGATGGATATTCAATGAAGAGTTGAGGCCCATAAGGGTGGAAGAACTCCCTCCGAATGAGTTTTTCTTCGATAAGAAGAGAAAGGCAGTAGTAAAAAGGGAATTCTACTAGGAAGGAGAGTCAACTGCCAAGAAGTATAAAGTTATAAATGATGGAAAGGACAAAAAGAATGAGCAATTCGCTACTGAAATAGCAGGGACACTAGGAGCATATGCCTCGGCGAATCAATTCTCAGTCGGGCTCTTAAAAAACCAACTTAAAAGAAAAAATCGCCTCATTAGGACCCTTGAAGCCAGACTGGCCAAAACAACAGAAACTGCTAAAGACCAGGTGAGCGTGGGAATATAGCAGGCCAGGTTGGCTAATAAAAACGAGATAGAGCTGCTCAAAACAAGGCTCGAGCAAGAACAACTGGTGGTCCGGGATGGTCAGATGCAAGCGAGCTAGCAAAGGGATTTGATCAAACAACTACAGGATAGGGTGGAGATCGTCAAGAACAGAATGATAAACATCGGGATGTTCAAATCCCAGGCGATTGAGATTTGGAGCAGAGCCTCTGCGGCATAGTGAAATTTGCTCGCCAAGGTAGAAGCGATCAGGGACAACTGTTTTCTATTCAACCAAGTTTCAGAGAACTTATCTGCTAGAGAAAGGGAAGCCGGAGCATCTCAGGTCGCCTTCCAAGAGGCTATGATAGCCAAGAACAAAAGGGTTTCGGAAAGTACTCCCAGGTTCACCATTTCAGAGCAAACCAGAGGAAACATTCTATTAAAAGAATGGGAGCATAACATCACTGAAGGCAAGCAACAAGCCAAAAAGATAACCAATTCCTTAGAAGAGGCCTTTAGTTCTATAGATGACGATTTGCTAGGCATTGATAGCAGAGGTAATGCTAAGACATTGATGCAAATGAATGTGGCAAAACTCTCGCTTGATTTAAAGGAAAAAGAGGAGAGAGATTCGGCCGATATTTCCCAGGTGACTATGGTGGACATAGTCCAAATAGACAAATGCATGATTAAACCCAACGCACAATTATGCGCCATCGACATCATGGACGGACAGATGGAAGGCAGGCTGCTATAGTTAGCCCGAGAATGTTACTTCTTTGAAGCCAACTATCAAGCGGAACCATCGCGACTGATATCTCAGCTGGTTGAAAGATGTTTCGCCTGCACCGAGCACGCGCGAGGACAAACGTCTGGCACCAAGTGAAGACAGAGAAGAAGAAATGGAGAGATTTCTCTCCTCCCTGTCATAACCGAGATATTGTGACTATTGAGATTCTATCTTATTTGTAAGATTGTATAAATACACCACAGAAAGAAAATAAAGGGGCTGGACCTTTTTGTGTCGATTGTAACAGAGTTTTTTATATTTTGAGAGTTAATACAAAGAAAATCTGAAGATTCTCAATTTCGTCAAGACTGTGTTATGAATTTGTTTTCTTGTATCTCTTACTTAATTTCATTTCATATTCCTAACTGATGAATGCTTCGTTATAACTGAGTACGACCACTACTATAGAAAATGAATTTTGGTTTTCTGTAATTGTTTACTGTTTTTCCTTTGTTCCAGCTATCAGTGGGTGTAAGACCAGTCTACACTTTAAGAATTCTACACATATTCTCTGCATACATCGGGTTATTTCTTTACAGTTTTCCTCTTCTGTTTATATGTGAGATTCTCTCTTGATAGGAGTCTTACATCATAGACAACTAAATGTTTTTCTCCCACCTCATACATTTTATTAAGATATAACTCAGTTAGGGGAAAGAGCCTTTGATTTGCACTCTGTTTCTTTTCCAAAATTATAAATTCTCTTTTATACGACCAAATTGAGACAACACTTAATTTCCCCGTGAAGTTTTTTTTATTTTACTGTTCCTCCATGACTGTCCCTGTACCAACACAGCCTAATATCGAACCTGGATTATCGAATCAAACACACATCGCCTTAAACCTTTTCGACACTGTTCTTAAAACAACCACTACCCGGGTCGAAATCGAACGTTCATGGACAATCATTGAACATGATATAACTATCCAGGAACAGTTGGAAGCTAGACAACGCCAACATAGAAATCTTCCATAGTTTCCTTTGCCGAAGGTTGACGTTTCTCCCTTCTCCACCTTTTACCCACTTTTAGATGCCTAGACACTATACTTCTAAGCCTTAAGTACAGACTCTAGAACAACATCTTTCTGGTGCCATTGTCGGGGACCGAAGTTACGAAATCTTTTTCCCTAGGAGAACGACATTTGTTTTTCATTGAAAGTGTTACCCTTTGATAGTGAACAAAGAGTACACACCTTTTAAGGCTTTCTAATCTTTCACTTGGCAACTCCACAAATAATAAACTAGCATCCGGTCAAAGGAATACCAGACAAAACTCGGATGGTAAGCAGATTACGCCCGTTACCGATCCCAAAAGGATTCTAAAGGCGAGAGGCTCTCTTAAGAAAACCGCCGCAGTTTACAAACTTAAAACCCCACCACTGAAGACTAAGAGTTCTTCCGAACCCTCAACTTCGCTCAGTCCTCTCTTTGATACTAAAGTTTCAACACCAAACTGCTCCAAAGATAGGAGTGAGATTCATCCGACAATCCCCTTAGTACACAAAGGAAAGGGCCCTCTTGAAATTTCGTTGGCTTTTGACATACCATCTTTCCTTCAGTTGAATTTCCCAACTTCACCAAATTCTAAAGAGTGTGTTACACTCTCGGTTTCCACACCCGTCGGTTCTCCTGATCTCGTCTCTTGCAAATCCGAGGAACCGAGTCCTCGCGTCCATTATTTTTCCTCTTCAGATTTTCCTCTTCGCGAAGAAAACAAAGAGTCACTTTTAATTTTCCAAAACCCCCTTTATAACATTCCAAAAATAACGATGGCAGCTGCCGGAGGAGGAGGTGGAGGGTTTGTAGGGGGAGGTGGAGGGTTTATCGGAGGAGGAGGGGGAGGAGCCCCTCTAGGAGGAGTTGGAGGCCAAGGGCCTGCACCCCCTCCCAGATTTTTTGCGAAAGTTGCAGCCAGATATGCTCCCTTAGTATTGCCCATCCCTCTACACGACCTTCCTGAAAATTACATAAAAAATTTACTGAAGTTCACCGGGGAGGGGGATCTGACCACGATCAAACATATTAATTTCTTCGATCAATTCTCCGATTTCCTGGGTATCGAACATGAGGACGTATATTCGAGACTTCTTGTCCAAAACTTTGAAGGCCAGGTCCCAACTTGGTATCAAAGCCTACCTGTAGCATCTATCTTGTATTATGATGCTTTGGAAGATGCTTTCCTTAGACAATGGGGCAAGAGAAAAGACCATATATATTATTTAACCAAATTTGGGTCTTTGAGAAAAAAGAATTCAGAAACAGTCATGGAATTTATTCAAAGATTCAACAAACTATATAATAAGATCCCAACCGAGGTTAAACCGTCCCAACCCGCGGCCAAAGTAACTTTTGTCGGAGCTTTCGAACCGGATTTTGCACTCCTTTTGTGAGAAAGAAGGGGAGCCACCCTAAACCGAATGCAGGATGATGTGATAGAAATAGAGTCTAATATTATAGCTTCAGGTAAGATTAAATCTAAATTAGAAACAGGAAACTGAGAGACCAAACACTTTAGAGAACAATTAGGTTCGTCAGGGTCTAATAGATCTGCAGATGATAGGGTAGACGATATGGCCAGAGTAATTAAAGAACTGTCAAATAAAATATCCAGAATGGAGCTTGAGCAGGCCAAAGCTGACTCTTTCCCCAAAAAGGATTTCAAGAGGAACCCCAACCCCCCGAACCAACAAAGACAAATAAAAAATGAAGATCAAAAAATACAATCTCCCTTAAAGAATGAAAATTTTATAGGATCGAATGATTTTCAAGACTTCGAAGATTCGGATAATGATGTCATGAACTTCGGTGATGACTGCACTCAACCATTTCTGACTCGAGAAGACTATGAAAAATCTCTAAACAGGCCATGACCGTCGAATAAGGGTGAATAAGGTGATCACATTGATCTCTGTGAATCTCAACCAGAAACTGAGATGATAATGGTTGAGTTTCAACCAAAGTACAACTTAAGATCTAAGAGTAAGCCCACCTCAACTAATCAACCCAAGAAAATCCTCCAAAGAGGTCAAGCTTATGAGCCTCCTTCGGAAGAGACCTTATTACCCAACAAAAAAACTAAAGTAGTAAGCACACAAGAGTCCGAAGTGGAAAAATTTGAAACCCAAGCACAAAGAACTGAAACAACAAATAAAATTACGTCTTCAACCAGGACCATGAGTGATAAAGTAGTCCAAACAAATAATTCGGAAAGGAAGGATTCAAAAGTCTCAGCTAAAGAAACAGACAAGGTGAGCGGAGATTTCAATTTTGAAAATGAGATAAATAAAATTAAGATACCAATCCCTTTGGTAGAATTAGCAAAAAACCCTGTTTATCGAAAATAAATTACCAAAGCGATGGGTTTCTTTGAGCTAGAAAGCCAATCTGGTGTTTTAAACCTCGAAGATAAAAAACCTAACATCACCTTTGGTCCCCATTTTGAAGGGGCCAAAGACACCATTTCTCCCTTTTATATCACTCTGAATGTGTATGATCAATTGCTACATAATTGCATGTTAGACTCTGGAGCCTCCCATAACGTTATGCCTAAGATTATTCTGGGAAAGTTGGGTCTCCAGATCACCAGACCTTATGGAGATCTGTACTCTTTTGACTCGAGAAGGGTTAAGTGTATGGGGATGATAAAATATCTGGTAGTTACCCTGGAGCAGGTCCCGGTTAAGAGTATCCCGATGGATGTGGTTATCGCAGATATTCCCCCTAAGTATGGCTTGCTGTTATCTAGGTCATGGGGAGCCAAGTTGGGGGGTTCTCTTCAATTGGACATGAAGTTTGCCACAATTCCTATGTTCAATGGTCAGTTCACTCAGTTGTACAGAGAAACGAGATTAGCATATACAGTGAGTGACCCTCAAAACCCAAACAATTTCCCTATTTACATTGCGGACCAAGATCTGGGAAATTGTATCTTGTATTTTGATGATGGTTTAGATGGTTGTCCGGAGGAAAACAATATAGAGCGAGAGGAGTCAAGTCACATGACAGAGGATCTGTGTAACACCGGTGTCTGGAAAATGTATTTTGACGGTGCTTCATCTTCTGAAGGGGTGGGTGCAGGAGTGCTTTTAGTGGCTCTTGGAGGTAAGTTCGTTGTTCCTTTTTCCTTGCGAATGCAGTGGGATATAGGTTACACTAACAACGTATGTGAATATGAAGCGTTGGTCTTAGGATTAGAGGCTTCCAAGAAGCTAAATATAAATAAATTAGAGGTTTATGGTGATGCAGAGTTAATAGTTAAACAAATAAACCGACAGTACCTAGCCAAGCATCCCTGATTAAGAACATACAGAAATTGTGCTTGGGATCTCTTGGAAAACTTTTTCTCATCCGTAAATGTCCACTTTATCCCTTGCGTAGAGAATTTACATGCTGATGCATTGGCAAAAGTAACTTCAACCTTCTCTCCTCCCACGAATTTCAAATTGAAGTATCACATTGAAATAAGATACAAACCCTCTATACCAGACAATATCCAACACTGGCAGGTCTTTGAGGATGACGAACAAATTAAGAAATTTCTTGCAGCAGTGGGTGAATTCTCAGAAACTCATGCAGACCAAGAAAATCAAAATGACCCGATATGGATCATGCAAGAAGGGGAAGATCCTGAAGCCTTCCGAGAAAAAATTGCGGATCATCGTATGCTGGTCCTTAAAAACAACCAAATTCTAAAAGGATTGATTCCTTTAGAGAGACTTTTTGATCAGAACAATGTACCTGTAAAATCCACTCTGCAGCCCCAACCAGAAGAAGTGGAGGACTGTGATATAGGAACTGAAAAAGAATCCAGGGTGGTAAAAATATCCAAGTTCACCCCTCCCTAAGTGAAAGTTAAGTATAAAGACCTACTCAGACAGTATAAAGATGTTTTCGCCTGGTCTTATGATGAGTTAATAACATATGACACTTCCATAATTGATCATAAGATACCTTTGAAGCCTGGGGTCAAACCGTTTAGGAAAAAGCTTAGGCAGATTAACCCCATTTTGTTACCTGTGATCGAAAAAGAAGTTAAGAAACTTTTAGACACGAAAATAATCATACCTCTGAGATACTCGGACTGGGTATCAAACCTGGTCCCGGTCAGGAAAAAGAGCGGGGAAATTAGACTGTGTGTGGATTTCCGAAACTTAAATAAGTCATCTCTCAAGGACAATTATCCGCTGCCCAAAATGGACCATGTGCTAGAAAAAGTTGTTGGAGCAAACCGAATGTCTATGATAGATGGGCTCTCTGGTTATAATCAGATCGCCATGAACGAACAAGACAGGGACAAAACTTCTTTCACCACACGATGGGGTACATTCATGTATGAAAAAATGCCTTTTGGTTTGATGAATACAGGAGCCACATTCCAGCACGCTATGGACATCGATTTCATAGGAGAAAGGGACAAGTTTGTAGTCATTTACCTCGACGATTTGACGGTTTTCTTTAAAACCGATGAAGAACACTTGATCCATCTTAAACAGACTTTTGAAAAATGCCACAGTTTTGGCCTATCTTTAAACCCAAAGAAATCACATTTCGCCATGCGGGAAGGTAAGCGTTTGGGCCATATCGTATCTAGGGATGGAATCAGGATTGATCCTAAGAGGATTGAAGCAATAGATACTATAAATATTCCCAGAAATGTAAAAGAGATTCAATCTTTCTTAGGAAGAATAAATTTTTTAC
The DNA here is from genome assembly GCA_032191745.1 of Picea mariana. Taxonomy (NCBI): domain Eukaryota; kingdom Viridiplantae; phylum Streptophyta; class Pinopsida; order Pinales; family Pinaceae; genus Picea; species Picea mariana. The sequence continues at coordinate 92,987 of JASDQU010735216.1, forward strand.
GAAGGTTTATCCCGAATTTCATGGAGATCGTAAAATTGATCACAGGTATTTTGAAAAAGGACAGCGGAGTAAACTGGACAACCGAGGCCAGAGCATCGTTCATGCATATTAAGAAAGTCATAAGCGAGGCACCTGTGTTAGCAAGCCCAGACTATCTGAAAGATTTTCTTATTTTCTCAATTGCCTCTGAACACACTATCGTCGCGGTGCTCCTACAAAAGAATGAAGAAGGATTCGAAAAAACGATCACGTTTTTTAGCAAAAGCCTTAGAGACACAGAACTAAAGTATGACATAATAGAAAAACAGGCGTATGCAATGGTAAAAGAATTAAAGTCATTCAAAACTTATGTAATACACTCAAAGATAATTGTGTACGTGCCTACCAGTTCTGTGAAAGATATATTGGTATAGCCAGACAACGATGGAAAAAGAGGGCGATGGCTCGCCAAAATCCAGGAATTTGATCTGGAAGTCAAATCAACCAAATTGATAAAAGGGCAAGGCCTGGCCAAACTCTTAGCTGAGTCAAATTTCAAAGACCTAGATATAAATTGCCTGCAGGAAGGCAACGAAGACATGGACCTAAACGAGCTAAATGAGGAAACAAGTCCAAACAAGATCAAAGAGAAGTTCTTATCATCGGGCTGGTACAGATACATAGTGTCATACCTGCTAACTCTAAAATGCCCAAATGAACTATCACCATCTAAAGACAGAACTTTAAAACTCCATGCAGTTAAATATTGTATCGCCAAAAGTCAGCTATATTGGAAAGATCCACTTGGTTTCCTGTTAGTCTGTTTAGTCGAATCGGAAACTCAGTGGGTTATAGACAAATTTCATGAGGGAGTCTGTGGGGGGCATCATGCATGGATAGCTACAACTTACAATATCTTGAGGGCTGGTTACTACTGGCCAAAACTCTTTTTGGACGTCGATGCCAAAGTGCGTGCCTGCAACCCTTGTCAACTATTCGCAGGTAAACAGAAGCTCCCGACACTGCCTCTAGTTCCAGTCAAAGCTGAAGCCCCATTTCAGCAATGGGGTCTAGACTTCATAGGCGAGATTAATCCCCATTCCAGTGCTCAACACAAGTGGATCTTAATAGCTACAGATTATTTTACTAAGTGGGTGGAATCCATTCCAACCAAAAGGGCAACAGACTCAGTGGTAATCGATTTCTTAGAAGACAATATTTTGTCAAGATTCGGTTGTCCCTGAAAGATAGTTACTGACAATGCCCAAGCCTTTAAATATATGGCTATGATCAGCTTCTGTCAAAAGTATAACATCGTTCTCGGTGATTCCACAACATATTACCCCCAGGGGAACGGATTGGCCGAGTCTTCTAACAAGAACCTGGTAAATATAATTAAGAAAGTATTTTTTGAAAATAAAAGGTCTTGGCACGTACAGTTAAAATACGCATTGTGGGCAAACCGCATAAGCACTAAAAGGTCTATTGACATTTCTCCTTTTCAGATGGTCTATGGGACATAAGTTGTTCTACCTATAAACCTAGCGCTACCAGTGATGAAGTTATGGCAAGATCAAAATGAAGAACCCAATCATGTAACCAGGAGAATTAACCGGCTGATTGAGGTCCAACAACATAGAGTCGAAGTTGATGAAAAGATGTAGAAGTACGAAGATGACATGAAGGCATTGTTCAACCACAAAGCAAGGGATAGAGAATTCCTCCTAGGTGATTTAGTGTTAAGATGGGATGCAAGAAAGGAAGAAGCAACAAAGCATGGTAAATTTGACCACCTCTGGTATGGGCCATTCAGGGTCTCGGCTCTAGAAGGAAAAAATTCTTTCCTACTAGAAAATATAGATGGAGAAGTACTCAACGCCCCAGTCAACGGGCATTATCTAAAGCATTACA
>JASDQU010735217.1:0-18975 GCA_032191745.1 Picea mariana
ATGTCTAGTTTGAGGGATTTGAACTCAGGTGGGGAGAATAACAAATATCCTACCCAACCACCTGAGATAAGACCCTGAGACATGGAGAAAGATATTAGGAAATTCTTAATATATGACGATAGGGGTGGCTAGAAATATTAGGGAATGCTTAATATATGAGCGAAACTATGTAAAATCCTTCAAAGTTTGAATATTTTTACAAAAATATCATCAAACATTTTATACTTGTCATTTTAAGAATTAGTAAGCTTCTCTAAACTTTCTACACTGACTATCAGCATGTCTCCTTAAAATTTTCCCTAATAAATAAGTATGCAAGTTCAACACAATCATAAGATAAAAAGAAACTCAAAACCTTTTGCAACATAACGATACTATTAACATAATCTCAACTTTATAGAAAAAAAATTTCTATAATATTTAAATAAATTTTATAATATTTTTATTTAATTAAATGTTGAATTTATTATATTTATAAAAAGTAAGATGACATTACGAGCACTTAGGAGACTGATATAATATTTTTTCAAATAAATATAGCTCCTAATTTAGTAAGCATCAATGAGTTTCAATTAAAACACAACAAAAGTATGTAGCAGGAAGATTTGATAAAAGATTTTTAACAAAGTACAAAGCGGTAGCTATATAGTAACCCTAACGTGAGTGTAGTTGGTCTTCTTTCCCTTCCTCGGATTACCTTTCAACAAGTTATTTTAAACCCGAAAAATTGATTATTTATCCGCAAGTTTTTAACTTTTGAAATGAGTATTTACCCATGTGTTTGGAAGAAAAAATTTATCGGAAATAATCAAATCCGCATCTTTTACCTTAAATTTAAGCTAGTGTATAATAAATTTCCAAATATATATTTGAATTAATTATTTCTCTATATTTTGACATTATTACACGAAAGGTGTTTTTAAGGGGAGGTTCTTCATAGTGTCTTAGTAGTCTGTCGAAACCCTATAAGAAATTGCCACCTGTTCATTAGCGATTGCCCAATATTATCTTTCTATGTGTCTTATTGTGTGTTGACTCAAAATTTCTACGTTTCTTCATTTTAACCCAGTACGCCCTTTTCTTTAGATCTCTTTGGATCTCTCTCAAATGTATGGAAAAACAACTATGGGGTTCATGACCATTTGTGCAAGTGAAATATCATCATGTTCACAAATTTATCGAGGGAAACGGATCCCAAATGGTGCTATATCATCCCATTCGATATCAAACCAACCATGTCAAGATCCATAGCATCCTTCTTCTTAGAAGCTACAAGAATAGCAGTACAAAATCTTATGATTCCCAATCATCATCCATGGTGACCCTTATCAAATGATCGATTTGATGGAGGAGAAAACTAAACAAGAATATAATTCAATAATGATACCTAGGAAGGGTTACTACTATTGTTGCTTCTCTTAAACTTATTGACAATTGATTCTCCTTCTTCTGATTCTTGTCCTCCACAGTCAGTTCGGGCTCTGGATTCCTTATTAAATAGTAAGTGGCTCAACAATGTCCAATAATTGATAATAGATGCATTAATTTTGTCAAGCTTGCATTGCTCAATGCCACAAAGTGAGAACAATTACAGAATTACTTGAATGTATCAAGTTGAATATCATATATGATTTCTTCTCACTATTTGTTCGTTTTCTTCCACCTTTTTACTACTTCATGAGATATGACCACATCGCATTCAACTTGATCTAGTGCCCAAAGAAACATAGTGTTCTCAAAGTCACTTGAAAGCTCAGATTCTAGTTGCTTCAAAAGAGCCTCTTAGTATAGTTGAAAATAACTTTACCAGGTCAGATTACTTTGAGTTGTGTTGTCGTTCTATCTCCTCATATTTGTATGATTGACTTCTTATTGGTGCTCCACCCTTCAAAATCTTTCCTTAGGCATTTAAATTCTTCAGAAAATTCAACTCCACATACTGTAGAAATTTCGTGTGAATAAGGCACATAGTACTAATGATGGTCTTGGCAATGGCCATTGTGTTCAAATGCACCTTTGGATGTAATTCAATGATGCATAGAATATTTTTGTGCAGTTTTCATTCACAAAATTTAAGAATTTTCACTATTTTCATAATTAAATACGGAAAACTAAACTCTTAATACTACTATTAAATATTTTTAAATAAACAAATCAATTCTATCTTCTATCATCATTTTCATGACTACCATAGAACTTTTGTAGAAACAATTTTTTTTAACATTCCCGAATCTGGGAAATTTTTCGATTTCATGGAGATTACTCTCTTCTCTTTACATTGTTATTATTCTATTAAGATAATAAACATTTCACAAATAAGATTAAATTCCATAAATCGGATTTAACTTTAATAAATATTAAAACATGAATGAAATCTAATATGTGTGTGTGTGTGTGTGTGTGTGTCCAGTCTTAGCTAAGTAATTGGGGAATCATACAAGACACCATTTTACAAAATAAGAATACTATTAAGAATATCATTAAATCAAAATTAAGGAGAAAATGTGATGTGATAAAGAGTTAAATTATATATAGAGATGTCGAGTCTTAACTAAGTTATCGGGGAACCATGGAAGACACCATTTTGAAGAATAAAATTACTATTAAAAATATCATTAAATCAAAATTAAGGAGAAAATGTGGTGTGATAAAGAGTTAAAAAGTTAAAGGAAAAAAGAAAATTAAAGTATTACAAGGATGTAATCAACCCTAATATAGAATATCAAAACCCTAATCTAGAATATCAAAATTATATGTATGTTTTGACAAATGTAAAGAAAAAAATAAGTCTTTCTAAGATAAAAACAAATTGTGTCACACTAAGAAGGTTGAAGATGAAAAGCGTTTTTATCCTAGATTGTGGAGCCTATACCTAGATTTGATCTCAATTTCAAAATATTTGTTACACTACCAACCTTCCTAACCTTTTAACTAGATAAAACTATGGTGATCTTGGAAAGCTTCTCTAGCACAGAAACAAAATTCTAAAGATTTGTAAGTAATCTCTTACCTTCTTAAGGTCCGATAGACCAATTGGATCTCAGTAGATGTTAATGTAGATAGGTTCCACTGAACATGGAATAAGGGGCATTGTATTTATTTGGAGGTTACTGTTGTGGTATATTTGGATACACGACTTAGCAAATAGTCATTGGGAGGAGTTGTTGATAGAAATGATAGGTGATTACTGGTGATTTAAGTAATTGGCTTATTCAAAATATTAGAAAAAAATCCCAGAGGACACTTTTGGTGGCCTAGTTCAGTATATGTAGCCTCTATAATCATTTCTCTTTGCCTTGAAGCACATTGGCATGTAATCTTTGCAGTAGCCTATAATTTTTTTCGTCATAAGTATTAATATACTCTGTATAATTGTAAGGGAGTTACATGTGATCCAGATTTTCTGAGCATAACAAAATGACTACAAATTATTAACAGGTGCTCAACACAAAATAACAGAGATATAGTAAAACTGGTTTTCTATTCAATAAGGAAATACGTTGAAACTGTAAAATGCAGCGGAAACAATCTTGTTGGAATGGTGGTGACTTATCTCTGAGAAGAGATGTGACGATTGCACTCATTCACAAGAAGATGATTACAATGAGGCTCTGAAGGCCTTTTTACAATAAACAAGAATGCCAAAAACCCTAGACCTCCAAAAACCTAACCCTTGTAATAGCATTTTAATATTTTCTTCTAGATTTTTGAGTGTCGCTAAGTCATGGGCCTTCTTCTCCTTTGCCCATATTTTTGTAGATACCTTTAAATCCTTTAATTTCCAAATAAATCGCCTCTGACAGTTACCTTCCTAACTGTATTTCTGATCTTTCCACAATTTTTTAACCATATCATTAAAATATTTTTCCAATCACTATTGAGCATGAAAATTGAAAGGGTATGCTCTATGAATTATAGATTCCTCCAGTTGTAAAAATATGGGGGCGTGATCTGACACAAAGGGATATTCAACCCAAGTTCTATGAAGTGTGACCTTCATAAGCAAATCCTCCGAAATTAGAAACCTGTCCAACCGCTTGGCAATTGCCTCCAAACCTGTACGTCCATTACGCCAAGTTGGGACAATTGTATTAGGTTTTATATCCAAAAGTTTATGATCATGGAAGAGAATGTTGAAAATTCCTGCTAAATGACCCGATGTAGTTGATCATCCCCATATCTTATCAAACGCTATGGTAAGATTTAAATCACCTGCTATCACTAGGTTCCTAAGAGAAAGAAGACCATTGCTTGCAAGTGTAGTCCAGAACGTTTTTCTCTCCAAGAATGAGCCATAAACATTCATTAGGTTGATATTCCTTTTAGTTTCTTTAATAGAACCTGACAATAGAATCCCACCACGAGTTAGAAATAGACATAAATTGAAAAGAATAGGGTCCCATGCTACGAGAAGTCCTCCCGAAGACCCCACAGATCTCACTGCACATGAAACCCAAGTAGGAAGGAACTTAATCATGAAAGCTCAAGCTTTCAGTTCATTTACCAATGTCTCCTGCAAGAAAACTATATCAGGACGTGTTAGATCCAATGTACGCCTGAATGAGGTAGTCTTTAGGATGCCACCTACTCCTCTAATATTTAAGGACATGTAAATCATTACTTCGCCCTAGCAAGGGCTTTCACTGCTCTAAGTGCCCCATTATAATATTTAGCGACTCTATTACAACGAGAGGCATAATTAGAGAAATTATATGGGGGGACATAATTAGAAAAATTAGGGTGGGAGGGGTGAGCATAATTAGAGAAATTAGGGTGGGAGGGGGGACATAATTAGAGAAATTAGGGTGGGAGGGGGGCATAATTTATCTAATTATGAACCAATTTATCTAATTATGACCCCTCTCCCACCCTCCATGAATGCCGTCCCTCGGGCCCAGCGACAGCAAACGAAAACACAGCAAGAAGCAAACAAAAACCAGATGGAGACTGCGGTGCAGTTTTCAGTATTACAATGCATTTAGACAAATACCTTTACCTTACTGGCCAGACTGGTTGAACCAAATCTTGCAATTATAGACGTAGCAGAAGGCATCCAAACAAGTCACCATCACAAGTATCGCTGCAGCTACCAGAGACAGGAATTTCCACGACCCGATTATGTGTTTGTTCAAAAACTCCACCACAACAATATTCCATTTTCTGTTATAATGTGTGTTAATGTCCTTTATATCTTTGTCCAGATTTGCAACTTTTGTGAGACGAACGCACTTACCCATGCCGTTCCACAGGCTCGCAACCTCTCCATCGCTTTCGAGGTGGTTTGAAATAATTCCGCTCTCTCTCAGCAACCTAACATCTTCTTCGCTGTCGATCATGCCGTTCATGAAATCTGTGTATCGTGTGAAAACCAGCGAACCTGAAGCCGCAGAAGCTTCTAATGCCACCAGATTTCTCAAGATTACCCCCGTGTTGGTGTCCAACCTTACTTTGGGGAGGTAAAGCGTGGCAGTCTTCTCATCAAATTGTATCGTGGTGAGGTCGCCGTTGGTAGGAACGAATTTGACTCCCGCAGAGTATAAATCGGCCACAGATGGAATAGCTAGTTCGTCTCTCGTGGGCGGTATGATCTTAACGGAGGATTCTTCGCCCTTCCCCTCTCCTTCCACCTCAGATTTGGTGTCATCTTTATCGACCAAAAGAGCCAAGGGTGTCTTCAGGGCACTCAGAACAGGTAGATTCCCAATAATAGAAAGAAGACGTAAGGGCAACTTCATCAGAAATCGCAGAGGCCTCACGTTCAGAAGTCGAAAGGGACCTACCTTAATAGAGGAGAGAGTCTTCCATAGCAAACTGAAGGCTTGTGTAACGGTTGACATGTCCTCTGTTTCAGGCGCATTGTTGCCTTCCTCAGTCGAATTTGCATTTTGATTGCTGGAAACAGGGACAATAGCGTAATACAGCACCTCGAGCACGTGCCCACTCTCGTTTATTTGGAGATTTGAATCCTCGGGAATCTTGAAGCTGAAAGGCGATAATTCTTCGCACACAAGGCTCAGCAGGCTGGAGAGCCTCTCTTCTGCCTTGGCTTTAGAACCCAACTGCAACTCCAAAAGATTTTGCAAATGAAAGAGCGGCAATTGATTTTCCAGCATCATCAGATCTCTGAAAATGGAGTTGTGGGTGGAGCCGGTGCCAGTCGGATGTAAGACTCGTCCCAGCTGCTTGACGTCCACGTCCGAGCTTTTATCGCCATGTCTGACATAAAACTGCAAACACTCGAGAAGAAAGGTTGCGTCCAGAGCCATGATCCACGCCAAGATTTCTTCCCTGTAGTCGATGAACTTGTGATAGCAACTCCGGATTTGCGAATCGTGCTTCCTAAATTCCTCCACAACGACAGCCTCAAACTTGTATGCGTTGATTCTTTTCTGAAATCTGCGAGCAGCTGCCAGTTTGTTTCTAGGAATTTATTTCCCTGACCTATGTTCATGGGAAAGAAGAGTGTGTGTTAGATTTGATGTATTGAAGGTGTTTGTCTATAGTGGAAGGCGGTGATAATTACTTGTAACAGAGGGGAATCGGAACCAGGAGAGAATCGACATGCTCTTATCTCTCTGTCACAATATTTCTCTTTATAATTTTTTCTATGAAACTACCTCCCTTGACCTATGCAAAACAAATATTTGGAAGAAAAGATAAATAAATTTTGAATGATGGAGTTCATTTCCATCCCTCCCTTACACTCAGTGAGAAATGAAGTATACCTGAATGAGCTAATGGTGAGACAATAATGTTGTACTCTATGCGAGGATCATAGATAGTTCATTTGTCATGTAGGCAGGGGAATCTCCAAGTAGTGAATTGAGTCGATCGTGCATCATATAACTACATTGCTACTATATAGGGACGGGGGAGAGAACCTTAGGTATAGGGACGGGGGAAGAAGCCTTAGGTATAAGTTTACTCATCTCATGTGGAAATGCAGCTAAGCTTTCAAATAAAGAATGAAGGGAAAAAGTGTCAGGGAAATGGAAGAAACACAATATTTGGAAGAAACACAAAATGAGTTCGATCACCATCTCATTCACATCTTCTTAGGTAAGGTGCACATTGCTTTTCAAATATGATTCACACTATGCATTCATTATTCTAGGATTTCTTCAACTTTTCCACTAATTATTTAAAGATTTCTTCAACTTCTCCACTAACTTGAAGAAACACGAATTCCATCACCACTCTAGGGAGGATCAATAAATCTTGGATGGAGTTTTATATTTCCTCTTGTTACTATTGGATGCATGAGAGGTATTTTCTTTCATATCCCTGAATTTGCACTCTTCCTTTTCTTGGCCTTAGCCTATCAACAAGTAGGATTATCATATGTAAATATCATATTTTACATGAAACCTCCACATCCACATATCCTAATTGTTATTTCGATGGAATTATTATATTATCACATTTTACATTCGAGGGTGAGTGCATGAAGTTGGGGGACGAAAAAGTGGCAAGGGGGTCAACAAGAACGCGCACTCGCAAGAATGTGTGTGCTTTCTCAGGAACGTGTACGTTTCCCTGATGGTATAGGTTTGGAAAATCCTGAACCTCCACGCATCTTGCCACATAGGTTCGTCTGCAAGAAAACATGTACATTCTTAACAACGTGTGTGTGTTCCTAAGAACGCACACATGTTCCTGTGATATAACATTTTTAATGGGTTGTGGGCGCGATTTGTTCCCATTTGCACGCATCGCGCTCATGTTTTTACCCTCATTGAGAAAATAGAGAGGAGGATCTTTGTCAAGATCTTGCCACCGTGTCCCAATGAAGCCAAGTATACTTGATTTCTCTTATTTTCCTCCCAATTTAGTAATTTTTACTTTTATTCAATTAATTTAATATATTCTAAAAGAATCTAAATTATAGAAATTTTTAATCTTATAGAGAAATATCATCTAGAAAATTTACAGAGTGACCTCTTACATTTCCTAACATTTCCCCTTTAAAAATAAATGTAGAGAATTTACAATAAATGTGATTATTTTATGGTTTTTTTTTTCTTAAAATATGTATTGTTGTTTTTTGTATTTACATTCCATGCCTTATTAAATTGCAGCGTATATTATAAAATGGAACCCAGAGACAATGTAAATCACCAACCAATAGACCAAGGCGAAGAAAACCCCAACTCGCCATAACCACCCAACATAAACACCCAAATTGATGAGGGGTTGGCCACTTTAAGAACACTTGTAAATCAATTAAGGGGTACAAAAGAACCAATCAAGGAGTCCTTGGCCACTTCATTGTATATCATTGTGAGGTATATTGCAAGTGGCCCATGGAAATTGACTTCTATTTATGAATATAGTGCAAGTATGTTTGAGTATTACAACATTGCATTGGATAGAAACTAAGTTAGAGACTTGGGTATTTCAAAACAAGAACTGATGTCTATTTTTAGGGACCCTCGATCTGGACAACCACCACCTATGAACAAGAAACACATTTGCATTTATTGGTGCATCCACTCACAAATTAGTCAAAAATGGATGGACAGGTTGTAGATGGTATTTGATAAACCTCCCTGCAATACTAAGAGGTGTCATTATATTTTTTGCGAAAATTGTGGGCTGAATTTATTTTGGGTCAACATGTCAACTACTTCGACATGGGTGACTTCTAGGGGGTGGGTCAAGGGTCCGCATAGGACCGAGAGCATACTAGACATGATCCCATGTTAGTTTCTTCTCCCCCCAGGCGAAGGCTTAACTTCCCTATCCATCATCCTCCTATTGCAGAGAGATTGCAATAGGTACAATTAGCTATATCATCATGGACTTAGAGCCTAGTGCAACACAATAGCTTTGTTGTACTATCATGACAGGAGGTGCATGTTGATGATATTGATAGAGGGCTCGGATCTTCAACCTGTACAACAGAGTAGAGTGGAGTGAGGAGAGGGCACATGGACATAGAAGTCATCCATGTGAACCTCACAGATGCTTGAGTTACGAGCATACCTACTATGGGCCTATGGGGCCGGTTGACAACAGAGCTTCATGGAGGAGGTTAATATATTAACCATCTTTATGTTCTTCATCATTATATATTTATATGGTATTATGTGTATTTATATCGATATTTTATTGTATGTTGTTTTGCAGTTGTTACGTCCATGTAACAAACCCTCTATGCCCATGGATGCATCAGTGCATGTATCCACCATGCAATAATATAGGAATCATGCTCATTTGGCATACCCCAGACATAGGTATGTGTCACATTTGATAAATTCACCATGGTAATTTCTTTATGTTATGGCATATTCAAATTTTTAATGTTCTTGTGTTTCTACAGGTTGTGGGACTAGACGATGTCGAGGAATGTCCATCTGAGACGGAAAAGTCACCTACATCACATGTATCATGTGTAGAGTTAAATATCATTTAAATATCAAATTTGTTGTATTTATGTTGTTGAATTTTACTATTTGGTACTAATAGTTCAATATTATTAATATGTATGCGAACATATTCGCTAGTTATAGTACTAGTCCACTCCCTCAACACCTAGCCTCTGCTCATGGGTTACCTTGCTCTAGGCCAAGGGAGTTTCATTCACTTGTACAGCCTGTGGGGATCCATTTCCACCCACTCAAACATCTTTCTTATTTGGTGCATCCTCAGTGGATGCACCCACATGCCACCCATCAGCACCACCTCTTCCATCACATCCATCCACAGTGGATGCACCTATATGCCACCCAACCCCACCATGATTTCCCTCGACCCCATCCACCAAGGCTACAAACGTAGAGGTTGCCTCAGAGAAGGTTGTACAACCGAGTGCTTCACTTGCCAATGACTCTCCACCAAGGCCGGAGATATTCATAGTGAAATAATGTGTTGTTGATAATTTTTTATGTATCATGAATTTGATTTTATGCATATTTTTTTATTTTTTCTGATTTGATCCTTGTAATTGATGCAAGGTGGCATCACTGAGTGATTAGGGTCACGGAGGAGGGTAACACCCTCATGATTTTTAGTCCCATATGCGGTAAGTTGTCTTATGTTAAATTACAAAGTATCATTTTGTAATCCTTTTAATTCATTGTGGAAAAAAACTTATAACAATGTTTTTTCTTTGTGCAGTCTCTGAAGCGACGAACCATGCTCAGGCCCAAATCCACTCAAGGTGCTTCTTCAAGAAAAAGAAGAAAGATATATTTCTAGGATGCTCCTGAGGCTGGAGAGGGTGGAAGTGGTCAATGATAGACCAATTACTGTCATTTTGTATGTAGGCCACCATATGGTTGTTTTTATGTTGGGGTACTTGTTGTCGTTTTGTATATTGGGCACGAGGTGCCATTTTGTAAAAATAGTACAATATATATATATATATATATATATAGCGCGCTTTTTATGAATCTCATTGTTTATGCATTTTATGTTGATGAATGTATGAATTTCAAAGTGTATGAATTTTGTGTGTATGAATGTATGATTTTTTTCTAAAGTGATTATAAATACTTGCATTACACATTAACAAATCTCTTATGGTGGGAAATATTTCTATGTGCTAAATCCATAAGCTATTAATGATTCTCGTTACCTAATTTGACAAAAGATTGAAGTCTCATCAGTTAAGACTCCATGAACCAATAATAACAATCATGTAGGCTAACATAATCACAATTGAAATAAGAGAGTTGAAACCTCACATTACTCTATCCAAAATGAAGCATGGTTCATTATAATTAAAATCACAACATGTTACAAGGGTTTCTTAATACAAAATCAACACATAAAATATGAGTGCACAATAAAGCCTCACATCAAATGAAAATATACCTCAAATTCTCCATTAAGCTTGCCAAAATGTTCTACAATGTAGCCCAAGAGGAGAGCTCCTAAATTCTCAAATTCTCCACCCTTTACAATGGAGAGAGATAATTAGTCTTTATAGAGTGAGTCTTTTCTCTTATACAATAAAATATTATTATTTGCTAACTAACTCCATGACAAGTCAAATAAATATTATAATAATGAATTAGTTAGATCTCTTCTCAATCCATGGTTGACCATTTTACAACATGTGGACAGTAGCCTCTCCAAAGAAATTCGCCCTCATCCAAAAATAGTAGTAGCATACACCAAATAATGCTCATGAAGGAGACACACCACCAAAAATAGGCATCAAGCCAATTGAAATTCCAAGTGTCCACATGGAATGTTCGCTCCAAGAATGTGCATGCATGTAACCACTCCACATGTGTGAATTCCAAGGTATCCAACTCCATGTATGAATGTGCAATATGCCAAGTGGATGGGGCGTCCAAAACAAAGTATGTGATCAATTCCTATCCTTGCCTTGCCTTCCCTTTGATTTCCTTGCTTTCATAGCCTTGCCTTGATTTTTCTTGCCTTTCTTTCCTAGCCTTGCCTTACCTTTTCCTTGCCTTGCCTTACCTTTCCTCGCCTTTCCTTGTCTTACCTTTCCTTTCCTTGCCATGCCATGCCATTCCATACCATGCCCTTACTTGACTTGTCATCCCATGCCTTTCCATGCCATACTATGAATTGCCTTTCCATACCATGACTTTCCTTGCCTTGCCATGCCTTTCCTTTCCTTCACTTTCCATGCTATGTTCTGTCATGGCATGTCTTTCCTTTCCATTCCTTGCCTTTCCACTCCATGTATTTCCATGCATTTCCTTGCCTTGCCTTGCCATGCCATGCCTTGCCTTGCCTTGCATTGCCATGCCATGCCTTACCATGCCTTTCCTTGCCATACCATGTCATGTCATGCCTTTCCATGCCTTTCCTTTCCATGTAATTCCATGCATTTCCTTTCATTTCCTTGACTTTCCATGCCATGCCTTTCCTTTCCATGCCTTGGTCACCTCAACACTATAGCCATTTGGATATCGCATAGCTCGTATCCATGCATATGCATTACAAATTTCATATGAGAAACCTTATTTGTATTAATTTTCAATTAAGAAATGTGTGTTTATTTACCTGATGCCTTGCATATGTTATACACTCACAACATAATTTTGAACTAGTATCCACGTACCAAAGTTCCACATTTTGAATTTGCATGTTTAAACAAATCACAAAACTATCATCATCATAAACACATAACAATAAAAATAATATCCCACAATAAATAAATAGATCCAGATGTATACATATCAAATGTCTATATGATTCTAACTAAACCCAACAAATACTAAGAAATGAACCACTAAGATAAGTAAAAATCAAATTTCTAACCTTCTAAGGCCAAAATATAGGTTGATACATTTACAAATCCCTAGAACACAACTATGATCTAAAAGAGACTAATCCCTCCTCGCATGTCTTTCCATGTAGCTTCCCATTTTGACCTATACAATAATAAATATATATCTTTCCATAAAGTTATGCAATGAAAACTTCAAATCAAAATTTGGATTCCAATGAAACAAGAATCACAAAAAAAGGAACATTTCTCATCCCAATAAATAAAAAACATTTTTTCTAGGGACATATGACTTAACTTTATATCAGAAATTTCCTTTCCATCCAATGAAGTGATTTTTTCCTGTCATKCCTTGCCTTTCCATGTTATGCAATGCCATCCCTTTCCATGCCTTGCCTTTCCTTTCCATTCCATGTATTGCCTTTCCATGCCATGCCCTGCCATTCCTTGCCTTGTCATGCCATGCCATTCCATGTCATGCATTTCCTTTGTTTTTCATGCCATGTCTTTCCTTGCCATGCCATTCCTTTCCATGCCATGCCATGCCTTTCCATGCCATGTCATTCATTTTCATGCCTTTCCATGCCATGCCTTTTCAATCCATGCCTTGTGTTGCCATGCTTTTCCATACCTTGTCATGCCATGCCATGCCATGCCATGCCATGTCTGGACTTGCATTTCCATTCATTTCCTTTCCTTGCCTTGCCTTACGATGCCATGCCACACCATTCCCTTGTCATGTCTTTCCTTGTCATGCCATGCCTTTCCTTATCATGTCATTCCATGCCATGCCATGGTATGCCTTTCCTTTCCTTGCCTTTCCTTATCATGTCATTCCATGTCATGCCATGGTATGCCTTTCCTTTCCAATCCATGCCTTTCCTTTCCATGCCATGCCATGCCATGCCTTGACATGCCTTGACTTTCCATGCTATTCCTTTCCTTTCCATGCCATCCCATCCCATTCCTTGCCTTTCCATGCCATGACTTTCCTTGTCATGCCATGTCATTCCATGCCTTGCCTTGTCATGCCTTGCCTTACCTTTCCCTGCCATGTCATTCCATGACATGCCTTGCCTTTCCATACCATGCCTTTCCTTTCCATGCCATGTCATGCCATGCCTTGCCATTACTTTCCTTGTCACGCCATGCCTTGCCTTGTCTTGCCATGACTTTCCTTGCCTTACCTTGCCAAGACAATCATTGCCTTTCCATGCCATTCTATGTGATGTCTTGCTATGCCTTGACTTGCCTTGCCATGTCATTCCATGTGTTGCATTTCCTTTCCATGCCATGCCTTGCCTTGGATAACCACAATTAATCTAAAAGGTACTTTCATTATCATATTCATAAAACAAATTGTTTGAAAAAATATAGTTATTTTTATCATTAGAGAGAATTTGTTATCAAGTTAATTTAATAAAAAAATACTGGCATTAATGTATTTTACCCTTTTTTTTCCTAAAAAAAATCATTCTTGTACTAAATGAACAAATTTAATATGTAAAAATTACAATCAAAGGATTAATTAAGCATGTAATTCTACAACTTGTTATCCCATCTATCTTAAATAAAAATGCTTGCATGAGAATTTCAATGTCATAAGATAATCTCTCTTAATTCATATATCTAAGTTATCTTTATAGTTGTGAAACATGGATTATCATAATTAATAGGATTTACATAGAAAGGGATATCACTAAATAGGTTTATGTCCCATCCTTATGGTGTAGTCCCATTACACTATTGATCCATAACTTATTTTGGATTGCATGGAAAGCAACATAACTTCAAGGCCTTATTTAAAATCAAAGAAATAAAAAACTATTCTTTCAACTCAATAAATTTTATAACAATATATAGCATGTAGACCTAGACCTAGACCTTGTCTTTCCTTGCCATGTCTAGCTTTGCTTAGCCTTGTTATGTCTTGCCTTGCTTTGCCTTGCCTTTCTTTGTCTTTCCTTCCATTGCCATACCTAGACCTAGACCTATACCAAGACATTGCCTTATTGTGCCTTGCCTTGTCATTCCTTGTCTTGCCATGCTCTAGGTCATGGTCTATGTCATGGTATAGATCATGGTAATGGTGTAGKTATAGGTCTTGGTATAGGTATAGGTCTAGGTCTAGGTACATGCCATGKTCATGGTTTAGGTATAGGTCTATAATTTGCCAGCATGTCCCTAAATGGCTTGAGGAGGTGAGYTGTAACTCGCAATAAAAATCAAATGGGGACTCAGATCGATGAAATGTCAATTGCATTAGATCCAAGGAATGAGGTTTCAGCTAGTGGGGCCCCTCTGCTGTTATTTTGTTACTYRGAAAACCATTTGTTTTAGGATCTTCGGGACTAGAGTAAACCTCAATGAGCCATAGTGCAATTTTTGAACAAGAGGTATATTTTCAAGAACATTGTGTCGRTCGGTTGTGGGTAGCATGGTCACATAGTCCTTGGCMAAACATACATGCATGAGCTTATGAAAAATTGTTATTCTACTCGGTTTGGATTTTATGCCCCCAGACCAAATTGCCAACATGTCCCTGAATGGCTCGAGGAGGCGAGTTGTAACTCACGATAAAACTCAAACCAAGACTCAGATGGATGAACTGTTAGTTGCATTGGATCTAAGGCAGTAAGTTTCAACTAGTAGGGCCCCACTATTGTCATTCAGTTTCCCAAAAAACCATTTGTTGGAGGATCTTCGGCACTAGGGTTTTGCTCAATGAGGCATAGTGCAATTTCAGAACAAGAAGTCGATTTTCAAGAACATTGTGTTGGGTGGTTATGAGTAGTGTGGTCGCATGGCCCTTGGCCAAATAAACGTGCAATAGCTTATGAAACTTTGTTATGCTGCTGAGTTTGGATTTTATGCCCTCGAGCCAAATTGCCAACATGTCCTTGAATGACTTGAGGAGGCGAGTTGCAAATCGTGATAAAAMTCAATCCGAGACTCGGATGGATGAACCATCGGTTGCATTGGATCCAGGGAATTGGGTTTCAGCTAGTGGGGCCCCTCTGTTGTTATTTTGTTTCTCAAATTTTTTTTTGATGGARGATCTCTAGAACTAGGGTTTTTCTTAGTGCTTATTACATATGTTTGACAATTTAACACCTTGTAAGGCTATACATGGAAAGGCATGGCATGGAAATAAAAGGTATGGCAAGGCATGGCATGGAAAGGAAAGGTATGGCATGAAATGGCAAGGTGAGAGCTATTTGATTTATGATTTTGAAATAATTTGTAAGAGCTATTTGATTTGTGATTTTGAAATAATTGGTAAGATCTATTTGATTTATTATTTTGAAATAATTGGTAAGAGCTATTTGATTTATTATTTTAAAATAATTGGCAAGAGGACAATTAGTAAGAGCTATTTGATTTATGATTTTGAAATAATATCATATTTATACTAGATTGATAAAATATTTGTCCATTTGAAGCTAGAGAGACCAAGTTAGCTTAAAACCTTAATTTTCATCACTTGTTTCTTTATCAATAGGGGCATAGCATAAAGCCTCAATTTTCATAACTTGTTGTTTTAACAATAGAAGAAACTATCAAATCGAAGTGTTCACTGGGATATAAGAACAATTACTACAAGAAGCCAAATATTGACATGGTAAACAAGAGTCCATTGAAGACATGAAGGGTTGAGAGGGTAGAGACATATCTAAAACACATGTACAACAATGTGTGGAAATACAAACTTTGCAGATAACATGCCTATAATATAATTGAAAAGGTTGAAATTAATAAAAATATAGTAAGCCATAGTTTCATAATAGTAATACATGGCATGAAAAGGAAAGGAAAGGCATGGCATGGCAAGGCAAGGCATGGCTTGGCTAGGAAAGGCAAGCCATGGCAAGGCAAGGCATGCCATGGCATGGAAAGGCATGGCAAGGAAAGGCAAGGAAAGTCATGACATGGCATGCAATGGAATGGCAAGGAAATCCATGGCATGGCAAGGCAAGGAATGGTAAGGCATGACATGGCATGGTATGACAAAGAATGACTTGGCAAGGAAAGTAAAGGAAAGGAAAGGAATGGCAAGGCGAGTCATGGCATGGGATGTCATGGAATGGCATGACATGACATGACATGGAAAGGAAAGGCATGGAATGGAAAGGTAAGGCATGACAAAGCATGGCATGGCATGGTATGGCAAGGCATGGAATTGAATGGCAAGGCATGGCATGGAAAGGCATGGATGACATGGAAAGGCAAGGCATGGCTTGGCAAGGAAATGCAAGGAAAGGCATGCAATGGCATGATATGGAATGGCATGCCAATGAAAGGCATGGCATGGAAATTCATGGCATGGCAAGGAAAGGCATGGCATGGAAAGGAAAGGCATGGCATGGAAATGAAAGGAAAGGAAAGGCATGGCATGGAAATACTTGTGAGGTTACCAAAACGGTAGGTATGCCCATAGGCTTGCTCCGATTCCGGAATGGTAATGTGAATTCTTGTGGAAAGAACCTTTGAGTGATTAAACTGGGGCGTATGGAAAATCAAGCAGAAATGTAGGTTCTCAAGGGAACAAACACATAATCATAACTTAATCATTTAATATAGAGAAATAACCCTTTATAGACATGTAAATACTCACATGCATCCATTATTTACAATTCAAAGTATAAGGCAAGAAAACACTTATCAGAACCATAGAGCGTGATGCGACTGCTGAAAGGGGTGCTCATTTCCACCCAACCATAGGCTCAGTCACTCCCAATGGATTTATCAATGGCCACCCCCGAGCTTAAGCCACGATGCTTTGAGATTCAATATCTTACTTCCAACTCAATGGAAGTTAGGGACGAAGGTGAATTAATGTTGAACCCCAAGTCTACCCATTGTGTGCCAACACAATATTAGGATGTCTCTTGTGTTTCATTTTACTTGTCTTGCGCTTGTACATTAGGTTCCTAGTCATAGCCAAATTCTCAATGGGGGGAATACTAGCTTCTATAAGGGGGAATAGAATAGGGTGTATTACTTTCAATTTTAATGTTATAAATTATAAAACACTTCTATATTTGCTCAATCTTCCTCCATGATTCTCTAGAGATGTTGCAACCTAAAACATCACATCCATATAAGATAGCTCGAGTGAGGAGATACTCAAAGAGAATCTTCTATTTTTCCCACTATTAGAAGTATAATGATTTATAGTTATTTTCAAGACCAAAATAGGTTTTCCACCCTCCATTATTCATTTTCTGAATGTTATATTCCAATTAAAAGCATGTGATGAAAGTTGACTCTTGATATTTGTATGAAGTAACTTAAGTTATTTTCATACAAAAAATTAGTGTAAGCGATCTTTCCATATTTCATTATCATAACCTTTGTTTTTTCAATTTTTATTAACATAGTTGTGTAGAACAAAAATTATTAAGAAATATTTTTGCATGACGAGATCAAAGGGACACCTTGGCATATGAACAATACCATTAGTCATAAATAAGAAGGATGATGACTACTCCAATGAAAGTAGTGCCGACACAACTTGCTTCTTCTAAGCATGCCTCTAACTTGGAAATGTGAATGCCAAAAATGATAGGGGACATGGGACAACCCTTCTTAACTCTTATACTAAAATTAGTTTCTTCCGATCAATCCTCAATATTCTTGAACTTAGCAATAACACTCTCATACAATCTTATAACATCAACTCTCAAGTCAAAAGGAAATTTTAACTCTTCTAATATATTCTAAAGGTTATTTTTAGGCATCATTCCAAAATATTTTCTAAAGTGAACAAAAGAACACATGATATTGGTTTTATCCTTATAACATTCATCTATGATGATCTTAAGTATAATTAGGTAATCAATGGTTGAACGAAAGATTCAAAAATCAACCTGACCTTTAGCACTTTCTCGGTGACTTTCTAACCATAAGCTAATGGTTCTTCCTTTCTATACTAATTCCATATAACTTGGATAAAAGAGGTAGATTTATAACTTCCTATAGTTTGAAGATTTTTTTATCCCCAATATAAAAAATAGGAACAATGAGACTTTGAGTCCATGGTTTAGGGAAACCATCCTTACTACCAAATTGAAGAGCCTCTTATAACGACCAAGGATAGGTCGTCAAATTTTTAATTTTCCTTCTTGATCACCTTTGATGTTCTAATCTTTACCTTTTCTACTTGTTTAAAACACTAAACTCTAGTCTTCCAAATTAAAAACCTCTTTCTTTATGATAAAGATTTCAATATTGTCCACTATACTAGGGGATTCATAAATATTATTTGTCTCCAAAGCTTTTTAGGTTCCAATTTAAAAAATGTGAAGCTTAAATTGTTTTCTATTTATATAGTTTAAAAAAAAAATAGTACATTGTAACTAATTTTTTTTGTTGTCAATTTTTAGGGATTTGTAAAAAGATTCAGTTTTATTTTTTTCTAATAATTTTTCACTCTTTATCATACCAAGGATTAAACATTCAATTTTAAATAATAATAATAAAATTATGATTGATTTATATTATATTTTATGTTAAAATTAAAAATAATTAAAAACAAATATTGTTTAATTATAAAACAAATTGATTAATTTATATTTGTATATTCAAATTAATTTAGTTAAAAGTTAACATCCTCATTTCTTTTATTAATTTTTATCAATTAATTATATTTAAATAATTTAATATATTATTATAATAATATAAAATTAATATTTAAAAGAAATTAATCTATAATTACTTTAATGTTTATCAATCAACTATGAACTTGTGAAATTCTTCAA
>JASDQU010735217.1:19075-31619 GCA_032191745.1 Picea mariana
CGGTGACGCATTTGATATTATCTGTGGAGGCTATTGAACGAGAAGGTCGTGAACTAGAGGTTCACGTCGAAGGTGGAGGAGATTGCCATGTTGTTTCGGTTTAACGTGAAGAACAAGGTACTCCTGAAGGTGATGCTGGGTAAGCTAATATTTTATTTTTCTGTTTACTTGCGTGCCATTGAGGAGCCTTGTTGATCACTACCATTTAGTATTGCGCTCTATTTATAAGAGGGGTCATGTAAGACCAACAACCAACCGGCAATGCACATGTTTTTGGCCACAAAACACCCACGTGTTTTGAATAATCTAAAGGAAATGAGTCTCTTTCAGTCTTACATTGAGTAAGAGTGGGCTATAATTACCCACGTGCTTTGAATAATCTACACGAAATGAGCCTCTTTCAGTCTTGATACGGAGCATAGGATTCGGAACATAACAGTTGTTTCAATACGTGACTGGCGGGAGCACTCCGAGTGGAAATAAGCACGATTGAATACGACTGCGTCTTTTCCGGATCTGGCTTTTGGCGGAAATCTCCAGGATAAAAAGGATGGGCCTGGGAAATGAAAAGGGGTCTTATTTTTTTTAATTTTTTTTTTCAGGTTTTCACTATTTTATGTTGTTTAGCGGCTACGGATTGCAGTTGTAGTTCGTGAATGTGTATGAGGACTTGCATGCCCTGTTTTGAGGTCTGAGAGCATTTGGCTCATTCTTGTTAGTTGGTATTTTAATGAAATAAAATGGTCTATGTAAGATTGAGTTGAGTTATGTTCCTTTATGTATAGAGTGGTTGTTTTCCGTGTTAAATTGTGTCGCTATAGAATTCTCGTGTGTTTCTGCAGTTAAGGACCCACTGCATCAGATTGGTATCAGAGCACAACGATGGCTCAGAGGGGTGTCCATCTGAACTGGGGAAAGAGAGGCGGGAGAAATGCCAGACGAAGAGTAACCCTTGATGAAGAACTACTCCGAAGATTAGAGGCCATCGAGTCAAGATTGCCCTATGAAGAATCCGAGGAGGCACTGGAGGTTCCACGAGGTCGGGTTAGAGTTGTAGACCCCATGGAGAGGCTTATTGAGGCAATAACCAAACAAGGAACTAGAGCTAAAGTCGAGGTCGCTGATTTCAAAGGCGAACTGAATCCAGAATTATTCATGGATTGGATTCAAGAGTTGGAGAAATATTTTGATATAGAAGGGATCGAGGAGACTGATCCACGAAGGACTAAAATAGCAGCATCCAAAATGAAGTCGCATGCTCCTCTATGGTGGGAGAATCTCCAAAACCTTAGAAAGAGACAAGGGAAAGAGAAGATCAAGTTGTGGTCGAAGATGTTGAAGCTTCTGAAAGTTAAGTTCATGCCCTCCGACTATCAATAGAGACTTTTCAAAGACTACCAAAATTTAAGGCAAAAGGACTTATCCATATCTGCATTTACGGAGGAATTTTTGAAGTTGCAGATTAGAACTGATTTACAAGAAGATGATGAACATACAGCGGCTAGGTATGTCAATGCTCTTAGGTTTCAGCTCCAAGATGAATTAGCCCTGATCAAGGTGAGCTCTGTGGACGAAGCATACCAGTACGCATTAAAGGCTGAAGAAAAATTGAATAGGCAGAACAAGGCAGCTATCAAGCAAGGGGGTAATAATATGAATAACGGTAGAGGAAGTTCTTATAAATCGACAAGTGAAGCAGAATCCAGTAGTGGGATGAAGCCTGACTTCCAAGGTAGAGAGACCCCTTGGAACAGGGGAAGGGGGCGGGCTTTTGCTAGGGGTTGGAGGCCCTTGAAGTGTTTTATATGCAACGGCCCCCATAAGGCAATGGATTGCCCACAAAACCCAAAAAGGGTGATGATGACTCAAAAAGAAGAGGGAGCACAACTTCTGTCGGAAGAAGTTGAGGCAGAGAAAGGTGAAAATCTCATGTTAAGGAGGACCTTGATATCTGGTAACAAAGTCACCCCTGAAGCGAATTCGAGGAGGAAAAGCATGTTTTGTACCAAGTGTAAGTGCAGGGACAAGGTCTGCAAGGTAATTGTAGATGGAGGATCCACTGACAATCTAGTAAGTACAGAAATAGTGCAAAAATTACAACTTACCTGCATTCCTAAACCTCATCCTTATAGTATTTCTTGGCTAAAAAAAAATTATAGTGTGTTGGTAAACCAAACTTGTCTAGTCGACTTTAAAATTGGGCCCTATGAAGACAAAGTGTGGTGTGATGTGGTTCCAATGGATGCATGCCATGTACTCTTAGGTAGACCTTGTCAATATGATCGGGATGTAGTTCACCATGGTAAGGAGAACACATATGAGTTTTGTCATGGGAATAAGCACTATATCTTGAAGCCATTCAAGGAGGAAGGACCGACCGAATCAACAGCCCTATCCTTGAGTACCATGGGATGGAAGAGGTTTTCCAAGAAGTTGAGGAGTGGTGTTTTCTATCTATTATACACCCGAGAACAAAAGTCATTGAGTAGCAAACAATCCCCCTAGAAGTGCAAAAATTACTTCAGCAATACCCTGATTTGACACCAGCAAATCTACCAGCGAGTCTACCTCCCACGAGAGGTATTACACATCAAATTTATCTATTTCCAGGCACCAAGATTCCAAACCAAGCAGCTTACAGGTTGACTCCCTTCAAAGATGAGGAGATGAGGAGGCAAATAACAAAATTAATAGAAAAAGGGTTCATACGAGAAAGCATGAGTCCCTGTGCTACTCCCGCCTTACTTTCTCCAAGAAGGGAGGGAAGACATGGAGATTATGCATGGATTCTAGATTTATTAACAAGATTATTGTGAAGTACTGATACCCACTACCAAGAATGGATGACTTGCTAGATTGTTTGTCCGGTGCCAAAGTTTTCCCCAAAATTGACCTCTGAAGTGGATACCACCAAATCAGAATTAGGAAAGGAGATGAGTGGAAGACTTCTTTCAAAACGAAATACAACTTATTCGAATGGGTGGTGATGCCATTTGGTCTATCCAATGCCTCGACTACCTTCATGCGAACTATGAACCAGGTATTTAGATCACACATTGGGAAATTTATAATAATATATTTTGATGATATTCTAGTTTTTAGTAAGACTATGGAGGAACATATAGAGCATTTGAAAGTAATACTTGACATCTTGCAAACATAGAGATTGTTTATCAACCCTGAGAAGAGCGAGTTCTACAAGGATAAATTAATATTTTTGGGTAGTGTAGTTTTAGCAAATGGGTTGAGCATGGATCCTGAAAAGTTCAAGGCCATCCTTGAGTGGCCAATCCCCCAAAATATTACTGAAGTGAGGAGTTTTCATGGGCTAGTAAACTTTTATAAGAGGTTCATTAGAAATTTTAGTGGTATAAGTGCTCCTTTGACTGACTGCACCAAACGAAAAATATTTAATTGGACCAAGGCTGCTACAGTAAGCTTTGAACAACTCAAGAAAAGAGTTACTGAGGCTCCTATTCTCACCCTGCCAGACTTTGACAAAGTTTTTATAGTAGAATGTGATGCTTCTGGGGTTGCCATTGGAGGGGTTTTAAGCCAAGAAGGCCAACCTATAGCCTTTTTCAGTGAGAAACTAAATTAATCTAAACAGAATTATAGCACTTACGATAAAGAGTTCTATGCAGTAGTCCAAGCCTTGAAACGCTGGAGACATTACCTTCTGCATAGAGAGTTCATTCTAATGACTGATAACCAAGCACTAAAATACATCAATTCCCAGAATAAGTTGTCCCACAAACATGCCAAATGGGCGTCTTTCTTGCAGGCTTACACTTTTGTTGTGCAACATAGAAGTGGTAAAACAAATGTGGTGGCAGATGCTTTGAGTAGGAGGCGACATCTACTGGTAGTAATGTGTAATGTACTGATTGGGTTTGAAGAAATGAAAACATAATACTCTAGTGATCCCTATTTTGACCAAATTATTGCAATTCTGAGTGGGAAAGAATAGGATGATTCACATTCAATCAAGGAGCTCTGTTTGTTAGACAGATTTTTGTTTAAAGGTTCCCAACTGTGCATTCCTTTTGGATCCTGACGAGTAAAACTTGTGAGAGAAATGCACTCGAAT
The DNA here is from genome assembly GCA_032191745.1 of Picea mariana. Classification (NCBI taxonomy): domain Eukaryota; kingdom Viridiplantae; phylum Streptophyta; class Pinopsida; order Pinales; family Pinaceae; genus Picea; species Picea mariana. The sequence goes on from JASDQU010735217.1 coordinate 23,166, forward strand.
GGGTTGGTTGGACACTTTGGAAGGGATAAAACCTTTGAACTAGTAAACAAAAAATTCCTTTGGACGAATATTAGGAGGGACGTGAACAAAGTTGTTGTTGCTGGTAGAGTTTTCCAAACAACGAAAGGAGGACAACAAAATACAGGCCTGTACATGCCCCTACCTGTCCCGAAGGAACCATGGACTGATATTTCTATGGATTTTGTTTTGGGACTGCAACGTACCCAAAGGGGTCATGACCCAGTGTTTGTAGTGGTGGATAGGTTTTCCAAGATGGCCCATTTCTTACCATGTAAAAAGACAAATGATGTTAGTCAAATAACACAGCTGTTTTTTAAGGAAATTGTTCGTTTACATGGTCTTCCAAAAACTATAACGAGTGATCGGGACACCAAATTCTTAAGCCACTTTTGGAGAGTATTGTGGAGAAAATTGGACAATAGATTGCAATTCATCTTTGTCTACCATCCCTAGACTGATGGTCAAACCGAGGTCGTCAATAGGAGCTTGGGAAATTTATTGCGTTGTTTAGTAGGTGACAAACCTCGCCAGTGGGACTTGGTCTTACCACAAGCATAATTTGCCTATAATTCAAGCATTGACCAATCAACGGGAAAATCTGCGTTTCAAATTGTCTATGGAGCCAATACCAAAGGGGTTGTTGACCTAATGGACTTGCCTACAAATCCCTATCTCAACAGGGATGCTACAAATTTTGTGGAGAATATTTAAGGAATACATCAACAGGGCTAGCAGAAGTTGCAGTCAATGACTGATCAATACAAGGAAGATATTGACTGACATAGGAGAAGAAAGGTCTTTCAGGAAGGAGAAATGGTCATGGTACCTTTGAGCAAGAAAAAGTACCCCAAGGGAACCTACAACAAACTGAAACCCAGGAAATTTGGTCCTTGTAAAATTAACAGAAGGATAAATGACAACGCCTACCTAATGGATCTACTAGAAGAATTAGACATTAGTCATGTTTTCAACGTGGATGATTTTTATTCGTTGCCCACTGAGTTAAACAAAGAGGTCAATGAAGACCAATCAATTAATGATCAACATGACAGAGGGGGGGACTGGACCAAACTTTTACCCAAGAAGAAGAGAGAAAAAGTTGAACGTGTGTTAGACACAAAACTAGCCGCTACACACTCCAAGGCTTATAAGTTATATCTAGTTAAGTGGGAAGCACTCTCTGACTCCTACAACTCTTGGATCACAGAAACAAAGTTACTTAAGCACAACAGAGAGGTTATAGCAGGTGACCTGGAACCAGGAGGTTCTAAAATTTTAAAAGAAGAGGAGGATGATGCGGAGCATAGGATTCAGAACATAACGGTTGTTTCAATCCACGACTAGTGGGAGCACTCCGAGTGGAAATAAGCACGGCTGAACACGATTGCGTCTTTTCCAGATCTGGCTTTGGGCAAAAATATCTAGGATAAAAAGGATGGGCCTGGGAAATGAAAAGGGGTCTTTTTATTTTATTTTTGGGTTTTCACCGTTTTATGTTGTTTAGTGGTTGCAGATTGCAACTGTAGTTCATGAATGTGTATGAGGACCTGCGTGTCCTGTTTTGAGGTCTAAGAGCATTTGGCTCATTTCTGTTAGTTGGTATTTTAATGAAATAAAATGATCTGTGTAAGATTGAGTTGAGTTCTATTCCTTTATGTATAGACTGGTTGTTTTCCATGTTAAACTGTGCCTTTGTAGCTATAGGATTCTCATGTGTTTCTACAATTAAGGACCGAATGCATCAAGTCTTGCATCGAGTAAGAGTGGGTTATAATTAAGCAGTTTAGATTGAAATTCAAATAGAAAATGAATTCGGATTAATAAGTTTGTTTTTAAGAGAAAATAAGTTTAATATATATGGAGAGTGAGGAAGGGTGTCAAGAAGATTTTATATATATTGTTGAAGTGTTTTAATTTTCTTTAACATTTTCGTTTGGTTGAATGGATTACTACCCTTTCTTTTGTCACTTATTTGTGACATCAAATCACATTCTTCCGTCGTTGTCGTGGTAGCTTCCAAAAAAATCATTCCTAAGGGAAACAATTTCTATTATATTTGTATATCTATGTCGTGTCAATTGAAAACCTTGAAGTGAAACGAAGGAAAGAGCACCGTGGAATCGTGATTTGGGAACCATCCAAATCGCAGTGGCATGTTTGAATGAAGTATTCATCGCCTCTCGGGTTCTGTGACTTAAATTGCGTGGAGATTTTATTAGTGAGAAGGGATGTATTAGCAGACGCTGAGCTTTATGTAATCCGGGCAAGTGAATTGTTTTTAAACTAGCACAGCCGCTAACTCGCGACTGAGAACGCCGAAAGGTCGGCTAAGAACGCATGTCATAAAATGTCTGTGGTAATTCGTAATCCGTCTATGGTAATATGAAACGTTTGGTTGCACGGTTTAATCCTATTTAATCATTTAAAGTGGCAATTACATATCTTTACAGTAATTTTTTAATGTGATTATGTAAATGTTAAAAAGTAAACATGTTAACGGATGTCTTGATAAATGCAAGAAAGTTATGAACAATAAATCTGACCCATTGATTTTGCATAGCCATCATATTAGGGTTTAAGGTTAAATAAGGTTAAAAGATCATTAATTGTGCTTATTGTCAATAGGTGTACGCCTTCCGGCGTAACAAGCTCTGCGGGGAACATTAAATTGATACTTTCTCTGTTCAAAAAATCTTGCATATTGGCGGAGTTCCGAACAAGGGACAAAAACGAACAAGACAGGGCACATTTAGTGCTGATGCACCAGTGGACATGACTTAGAATACAGATACACGTGTTTGTAGTTACTTTGACCAAAATAAGAGTAAGAAACTTTCAAAGAGATGGAAAATGGTGTTTTATTGTATTTTTTTTTTAAATAAGCATATGGAAAAGTATTTTTTAACTCAATGATTTGATTACTAAAATCTATTGGATGTATACTTTTTTTTTTTTGAATTTTAATATAATAATGATATTATTTTCCATCTTTTAAAACTAATGAAGTCTATCAAAATATATCAACAATTTTTACTTGAATGTATTTGTGGTAGTCTATTATACTGTGCTATTGTTTATTGGGTTCTATGTACACCTATACTATGCTATTGTTTATTGGGATCTATGTACACCTATAACATGTATAATCAACACATCACACATACATGTGCTATATTCTATTGTATATTCTAGGACAAAAGACAAAAGGAACCATTAGCTTCTGGAAGAACAATATTAAAGATGAAGACCAATTAAAGACAACTTTGAATGTCCCTCACGACCTCTATGAATGGAAGTTAATTCCCTTTGGGATGAAGAATGTTCCAAGTGAGTTCCAGAGAATAATGGAGACTATCCTGAAACCATATATGGATTGGCTCATGGTATATATTGACGACATATTATTTTTTTCAAAATCACTAGAATACCACTTAAAGAATCTAAGAACCCTCTTAAAAGTAATCCATGACAACGGATTTGTACTGTCTATTGAAAATATGAAACTGTTCCAAATAGATATTGAATTTTTAGGTCAATCTATTAAGCATGCAAACATTGAAATTCATGAAAAATGTGATGCTAAGTTTTCGACATGCATTAACCTCACTATTCCCTGCTATGAAACTAACTCTGCCACTTGTTGATCAATTGCTGCCATGTTTTTCCTTCATTATCCGTTGTGTTGGGTTTTCAGTTTGTTATTTAAATGATAGGTTTACTTTTTGCAAACATAGTTTTTGAATGTATGCTTTGTTTGAGAAAGTTTCTTTTGTGTACTGTTGTAGAGGCCTTTCTTTGGCACCTTGTGGATCGGAGGATGCTTTGTTTCCCTTTGTTTATTTACAGTCTATAATAGAGGTACTGTGTATCTCTTTTATTTTCAGAAATAAAACATAAGGCAATAGTTTTCAAAAACAAAGCAATTTTACTATTTGCACCTGTAGTTATATTGTTGGTGGTCAAATTTATGTCAATACTATCATTTTCTTTTTACTGGTTTATTAGGATCAGAATTTTTTGGATGTGACTCTTTTGTGAGCACATAATTCCTTTTCTCATATCTTTCATTTGGTATCAACGCATTGGTTGATTACAACGTTTTTTTAAGGACAAATGTCTCAGAATTCTAACATTGAACAATACCAGATTCCTCTTTTTGGTGGGGAAAACTATGAGTACTGGTGTGTGAAGATGAGAAATTTGCTCATCTCACAAGATTTATGGGTTCTTTTTTTTGTAGGATACCCAAAAGCCAGCTGATTAGGTTTCCTACAATGCTCTTTCTATTGATCAAAAGGCAGAGTTGAAGGAGAACAGGAAAAAGGATGCCAAAGCTTTTTTCATCCTTCAAACTAGAGTTGACATCAGAGTTTTTCCTAAGATTACAGAATTTAGTAAGTGCCCTGATGCTTGGGAAACCTTGGAGAACGAATACACGGGATCTGTAAAGGTAAAAGTTGTCAAGCTTAAAATGTTGATAAGAGATTTTGAATCTCTTTTTCTGAAAGAAAACAAAAGAGTTGAATCTTTTATTACTAGAGTTCAAAATATTATGAATGTTATTCATGCTCATGGTGAATCTCTTGAAGATAGGATGATTGTTGAAATTTTTTTGAGAAGTCTTCCTAAAACATTTGATCCAGTCACTATTTCTATAGAGGAGTCAAGGGATTTATCACACTAACACTTGTTGATCTGTTTGGAAGCCTCCAAGTACATGAAGACATGTTGAAAAAGAATGAGGAACCTGTAGATCAAGATTTCCAAAGTAAGATCAAGGTTGATGACAAGAAGAAACAATATTCTACTACCATGAATGATACTTATACTTTTTCTTCATCATCAAATAGAGGAGATAAAGGTCATGGAAGAGCCAAAGGAAGAGAAGGTCATGGTAGAGGAAGAAGCAACAACCTTGGGAGAGGCAACTTTCATTGCAGCTATTGTAATAAAGATGGTCACCTTGAAAGCTATTGTTTTAAGAAGAAAAGAGACACCTCTTAAGCAAATTTTAGTAAAGATGAAGTTGAGAACTCACAAACGTTGTTTCTCACATGTAAAATTTATGAGGCCAAAGATGATTTTTTATGGTATTTAGATAGTGGTTTCTCAAATCACATGACTAGAAATAAAAATTTGTTTGTAAAGTTGGATGAAAGTGTGAAGGGAAAAGTAAACTTTGGCAATGATAATGAGGCAGAAGTAAAGGGAAAAGGTACCTTTGCCATAAAAGTAAAAAATGGAAGTATTATGTATATACATTATACTTTGTTTGTTCCAAGTTTAAATTATAACTTGATTAGCATAGGGCAGTTAAATTCTAAAAACTACAAGATTGTTTTTTAAGGAAAGTTTTGTAAGATTTTTAACAACAAAGGCCTTGTTTCCAAAGTTCCTATGACAAATAATAGGGTGTTTTTTATAAGTATGGAACCAAAAGTAGCTTGCTTGAAGGCCTCGGTTGATAAGTCTTGGTTATGGCACAAAAGGTTTGGGCACCTTAATTTTGGATCTCTTTCTTTCATACAAAACAAGAATTTTGTAAAATGCTTTTCTTCATTAATAGAACCAGATAATAAGATATGTGAAGGTTGTGCAGTAGGGAAGCAACATAGAGACAACTTTCCCCAACATCATTTTAGAGCAAGTGAACCTTTGGCCTTAGTACATGCAGATATTTGTGGCCCCATGCGGACCTTATCTCTTGGAAAGAATATGTGTTTTCTTCTCTTTGTAGATGATTTTTCAAGGATGTCTTGGGTCTATTTCTTAAGTGAGAAGTCTCAAGATTTTAGTTGCTTTCAAAAATTTAAATCACTTGTTGAGAAGCAATCAGGATATTATTTGAAAGTCTTGAGAACTGATCGAGGTGGAGAATTCACCTCTGATGAATTCAAAGAATTTTGCAATTTACATGGCATTAAGAAGGAGTTAACTACCGCATATACTTCTCAACAAAATGGAGTAGCAGAGATAAAAAACAGAACAATTGTAGAGATTGCTAGATGTATGTTAAATGAAAAGAGTTTTTCAAACACGTATTAGACAGATGCAGTCCATACAGCTGCATATATCCTCAACACAAGTCCTACAAAGATGGTAAAAATTTATACTCCTTATGAAGCTTGGTTTTGTAGAAAACCAGCTATTTCTCATCTGAAAATTTTTGGGTCTGCATGCTTTGTTCACATTCCTGCACAACAAACATAGAAATTAGATGGAAAATCAGTGAAATGTATTTTCATTGGATATTCAGAAGAAAGCAAGGCTTATAGGTTTTTTTATCCACTTACTAATAAATTTATGTTAGTAGAGATGTGATCTTTGATGAAGGGGGAGTTTATCACAGGAATGACTGAGAAGATAAAGAGCTTACCCCACATATTGAAAATTTGTTTTTTGATAACAATGATCAATCTTTGCAGCCCTTTGTTGTAAGAAATGCAGGCTCACCTTCAAGGAGTTCTCCATCAAATTCATTTTCATCTTCTCCGTCAACTGGATCTCAAGTTGATACTCAAACAACACCTCCATCTAGTCCTCCTAGAAAAACAAGAAGTTTGAAAGATATATATGAGACATCTAGGTATGATGATGACAATTTTTCTCTTTTTTTCTTCTTCCCATGTTGAACATTTCAATTTTAAAGAAGATTCCACTGATGAACCATGGGTGCAAGCCATGGAATATGAGATGTCAAAGATCGAAAAAAATGATACATGGGATCTTGTTGATCTTCCTCATGGGAAGTCCACCATTGGTGTAAAGTGGATTTACAAGCTAAAATTTAATATGGATGGAAGTATTTCAAAGTATAAGGCATGTTTAGTTGCAAAAGGATGTGTGTAACAAGAAGGCATTGACTATGAGGAAATGTTTTCTCATGTAGCAAGACTTGAAATAGTAAGAACTTTTCTTTCCATTGCATCTCAGTTAAAGTTAACAGTTTATCAGATGGATGTCAAATATGCTTTCTTAAATGGATATTTGAAGGAAGAATTTTATGTTGAACAACCTCAAGGTTTCATTGTTAAAGGTAAAGAAGATAAGGTTTATAGGCTTAAAAATCCTCTTTCTGGTGTTAAACAAGCCCCTAGAGCTTGGTACTCTAGAATTGATAACTATCTTTGTGATCATGGCTTTGATAAATGTCCTTCTGAAAGTACCTTGTACAAAAGGGTTGCGGAATCAGATTTCATCATTGTTTTCTTATATGTAGATGACTTAATTTTTATGCACACCTCTCCCTCACTTGTGAAGGAGTTCAAAGAGACAATGAAATCTGAATTTGAGATGTCTGATTTAGGAGAAATGCAATACTTTTTGGGTATGCAAATCAAACAAACAACTGCACGTATATCCATTAGTCAATCCAAATATGTTGAAGAATTGTTGAAGAGGTTTAATATGCAAGGTTGTAAACCTATGAGTACTCCCTTGTTTGTTGGGAGTAAACTGATGAAGGAAGATGAAACTCCACTTTTTAATGTCACTCTTTATATATCTTTGATTGGGAGTCTTATGTATCTGACGACCACTAGACCAGACATCATGTTTGTTGTAAGTCTAGCTACTAGGTTAATGCATCAACCTCATGAGACTCATTGGCGGGAAACCAAAAGAATTCTCAGATATGTAAGTGGCACAAAATCTTTTGGATTGTTTTATAGTGCTACTAATGATTCCAATGTTGTAGCATACACAAATGCAGATTGGGTGGGTTGCTTAGATGATCGAAAGAGCACTTCTGGATATGCTTTTCTCTTTGGAGGAAATCTTGTTTCTTAGAGAACCAAAAAACAACCCATTGTTTCTCTATCCACAGATGAAGGAGATTATATTGCAACGTCATCAACATGTACACAAGTCATCTGGATGGAAAGACTCTTTGAAGACTTGGGAATGAAAGTCAATAAGCCAATCAAAGTTTATTGTGACAATCAAAGCACTATCTCCATGACAAAGAATCATGTATATCACAACAGGAGAAAACATATTGACATTCGACATCACTTCATTAGAGAGCTTGTCCAACAAGAACTTATCTTTTTTTGAATTTTGTAAATCTGAATATCAGCTTGCCGACATTTTTACTAAGGCTCTTCCAAAGGATCGATTGGATAAAATCAGATCACTGTTGAGAATCCAAAAACTTGACATCAAGGGGGAGACTGAAAAACGTGATGCTAAGTTTTCGGCATGCATTAACCTCACTATTTCCAGCTTTGAAACTAACTCTACCACTTGTTGATCAACTGCTACCACGCTTTTCCTTCCTTATCTTTTGTGTTGGGTTTTCAGTTTGTTATTTAAATGATAGGTTTATTTTCTACGAACAAAGTTTTTTAATGTATGTTTTGTTTGAGAAAGTTTCTTTATGTACTATTGTAGAGGCCTTTCTTTGGCACCTTGTGGATCGAAGGATGCTTTGTT
>JASDQU010735218.1:0-10857 GCA_032191745.1 Picea mariana
AATCTATTTTATTCTAATCCTAAACTATCCTAACTAAGATATAGAAGTAATTCATGATGTCTCAGTTAGGAGCCAGAAAAAATTCAGGAAAATTAGAAAGTGATAATGTAAGCCATCAAGATGTAGAAATGGTTCATGCAACTTGACAACTATTAACACACACACACATTAAACTTAACTCAGTAAATAGTTACTAAGAAAAGTACAATTGTGCATACTCGTTCTCGATTATGGAGGATCAATTGAACATGAAATAAAGATAGATTTTTAAACTATGGAAACCGTTCACATAATCAAACAATCGTTAAGAAAAATACATATGAGAAATCAACATAGGAAACAGTTACTAAGAATTTATCCATAAGCATATGTATGTTCAATAATTTCATTTCGTCAAATCTAGACCAACCATGAAAATTAGTTTATCAATGGTTTTAAACAAACATAACTTCGCATAAATCAACAATAGTGCACGTCATGCAAACTTATATTCATCTAGAATAAAATTTAAACAAAAAAAAAGTGATGTATTTCATTGTCTCTAAAGATGATAACAATATCAAAATGAATTACAATAGAAACACCTCATAGTCTTTTAACAAGTCTCTTAAGCTTCACAACAATGCACAAGCTCACGGTTACTCGATTCAAACTCTATACACATATGATATCATGAAAGAAACTGTATTAGTACAAGTTTCTTCATGCCTTAGTCTCAGTTTTATGTTCTTTAAAATTCTCACACATTCTCCCTCTCTGATCACTGAATTTAAATGAAGAAACCTTTACGACAATGCCAACCTTCTTTCTCCTAGTCCAACCCCCTTTATATGCTTGTGTTCATGTTCCTTTTATAATCCCTTTGAGTTTGTTTGATCTTTGTTGGGCGCATATCTGTGACTTTAACAGTTTTCGTGGGATTGGGTGTGATTGTGTTAACAAATTGTAGAGAAATGTGAATTCCATTAACTATAAAAAAAATTGTGCCTTAACTTCATTTCGCCACGTCTTCTTTCTTTGCATGATAATATAATAGCGTGGCACAACTATTTTCTTGACACGTACAATGATTCATAACCACCAAAAGTTTAAAAAAACAAACAACCAATTTTATTTTTTTTTAATTTAAGTTTTCCAAGAATGTTAATTTTGGGGTTTCAAAAACATATCATGTCAAAAACGAAAAATGAGAATCATCATAGGGAAAACCCAAAACTTTGTCATTTATAGTTTGTCTTTTATAAAAGCATGCTTACCCTTTTTCTCACAACAATAATATAATAGTAATTACAAGATTAGATCTTGTAACATAAGCATTAATTTATTTTGTTTAATGAGGGAAGGCTTATTTTTCATATGAGGTTTATTTATGATATTCAAGAAACTTGTAAATTGAAAGACCTTCATATGATAAAATTAAAAGCTCAAAATGAATTTCTTTAATAGCTTTATAAATTTGCCCAATCATCATTTATTGAAGGACAAATGCAAAAAGAAATGATGCTAGGAGCCCCACAAAACCTGAAAACAGAGAAAGAAGGTTATCAAGCGACACTTTAAATCAAGCGAAATCAAATGAAATGAAATTGGAAGTAATGTTTTCCAAAATTGAATGGGGGCTCTTTACTTTTATAAAAAATTAAGGGGGTGTTGTTTGCCAAAAACAAGTCTTTATGATCACAATTAAACAAGTAAATTGTTTAATTTAGTTAATGTTGAAATTAAGTTTTAGATCATAGTACTAATAACACAATAGCTGGAAATTAAATAGCGAAAGAATAAAATAGTTTTACACATACACAGGTAATTACTCATTCAAAATCAACTTTTCATTCCTTCGAAAAACTTCAGGGAAACCACAAGTTGTTAAAAAACAACAAATGCATGGTTACCAAAATCACCATGAATTGAGCAGAACGACTTGTTGTACAACTATACGGCCTGTACGGATGATTGTACGAATTGTTCACACGATTGTATGGATTTGCATTGCATGTGCATATCACTGTATGAAACTATTCTGTATGATTGTACATTACTATACAACAACCTCTATGGAATTGCCGACTCCTTGAATCCATGCTCTCTCTCTCTCTCTCTCTCTCTCTCTCTCTCTCTCTCTCTCTCTCTCAGTCACTCAACTATTCATATGTGAGTGTGTCTAAACACTCTATCTTGAATTTTCTTTATACTTTTAGCTGAGACCAAAACCCTCATCTATTTTTGAGATTACTCCTAGTGTCAAAAATTTAGGCATTTCCTTAAATTAAACTCAATTAATTATAAAAAGGCATTCACTTTAATAAAGTGAATTTCCTAAGTCWTGAGAGGTATTAATGACRACTTCCACATGTTAGARACAAAATCAATGTGGAAGTACTTGTYCGATGCTMCAAACATCARCAAAAGCAACCYCCAGCTTCATCAACAAAATTCTCCCTYGAATGATYACTATTTTTGGAGGGTAAAAGAGAGTCCAAATATATCTTATTTGGAAATAATTTTTGTATCTTCCGATCTGAACACTTGGATTCCTCATGGGTGTAATCACCCACCAATGTCCAACCAACACACCCTTTGTTGTGTGACGACTCCTTACGCATTGTTGTCCATTCTTCCATTTATTTTAACGACCAATCTTCAAGTCTAGAGCTGCTAGTAGGTGTTGAGCTCTCCATAACCACATGGTCCTTCTCAATTCCCATGCACAAATCCAAATTCTCTAATTGCTAAACTGTTGATTTTCCCCAACACCTTCACTTGGAAGCACATCAATCTTGGTGCCTTTCGAAACCCATTTTTTCTTAAATTTTTTTAGAGGGAATTCTTCTAAAATATGGCCTACCTTATGGCACTAAATGCATCAAAAGGGAATGTTCACATAATCCAGTGTCTGAGAGAGCTTGTGGGTTCCACATACTAGATCCATCGAATAAAGAAGGCCATCTTTTATCTTTAAATTAACTAGAACCCTAGCCATTATACGTCTGTTATTTGTTTTATAGCCCTCATCGATTGCTCGGGTACCTCTAAGTTGATCTCCTATCGCCTTCAATCCTTTTGGAGACCACCATTCTAGTGGAAAGTTAGGTAATTTGATCCAAATTGGGTTGAAATCTAACCCAACATCATTAGGGTCGAACAATGGCATCCAAAGGTGCATAACCAAAAATGATGAGTCCCAAAGCCATTATGACTTGGATATTTTCTCTGTATTTGCTTTATCGTGGAAAATAAAGCCTCGACAACCTTTGTCAAGAATGTGAAAAATCAGAGAATAGCCCAACAATGGAGACCACTGCTCCAGAATCCAAGCCTCAAGGATATCATGTGAAACCTTACGACCTGCAAATTTCTTGATCAATGTTTTTCCATCCAACTCCATGATGTCATCCCCTAGTCTAAGTCATGCGTGCATGAAATAGACTCAACAAMTAAATATAATACTTTTCACTTTTTTTTACGAAAGTGAATTACAAAATAGAATTACTTTTCGAAAATAGAGAACATCACRAACTACTTCTCGCACGTTCACACTGAAMCTATGTGTAAGTTCCTATCCAAGCTATATTTCTYAAAAGCCCTGRCCCTAGACAACTATCAAACTATGTTAAATATTGGCCACTAGGAAGAGAAGGGGTTCCATTCTTTTGGTATTTTTATTGTTCCGTAGTTGAGTAAAGCATCTAGGACTAGGACATTGAAGCATAACAAATGAGGCAGAAGATTCTATAGCACTCATTTAGGCCACAATGTCCTTGGCAACTCCATAGTGAATTCCCTCTTTCTTTGTACTTGCATTTCAAAAACTAAGAAAAAGAGAGTAGAGCATAGGCCTTGACTTCTTGTGTTCATTTGTGTAAATGGCATGTTCATCTGTTTGTTCTTTCATTTAAGTTTAAGTTATTTCCATAAATTTGAGCACCAAGCTAGTAATAACAAATATGAGATCTACCGTAATAAAATACATAATAAAATATTTTAGAATATTGTAAGATCTATTGTGACGAACCGCTCTAGTGGAATATCCATGACAATTTACAGATCAAAGTGTCGGTCCATACCACACATATTGTCATATCATTTCATTGATCAATGACTTTTCCGCCTCAACTTTGGTAGTATAGAAGTCGATTTTCCACTATTAAGTCTACTAGTTGACTCGGACTACAATCAACCCAAAAAACTAACCAAGCATGTGGTCAAAATTGAGTTTTTTTTGTTTTAAATACACAATTACCATTAAATAATTAACTAATTAACATAAGATCTATGTTAATGAGGCGATTAAAGATCAATTGCAATTTACCATACATATTGGATGCTGCCATTATTTGTATTAATAAAGCCTTGCGTGAAACCTTAAAAGAGACGGAACAAGATCTTCAAGTACTTACTTTAAGTGGCCAAACGGACAAATGCCAACGTATTTGTGTATCTTAACCACTTTTAAGTACTTACTTATTAATAATTAAATTAATAATATATTCATAATTTTTATAAAAACACAAATCTGGGTGACACGTGGCACGTCAAGCTGGGGTCCACGTCACTCTGGGTTACGTCAACGCACCACATCACCCCGGACTGACAGGCTTCTAACATTTCTCAAATCTCACGGTCGAGATCCAACCACATAGATTTATAGATCTACAGCTCGGGTCACTCCAGGGATTCAACGTTCGGGAGTGTTGCGATGCAAACTCCTCTCATCTCCCGAAGTGACCAATCTCCAAATCAAAGGGGATAGTGCCACGCGTTCCCAGTGTATCGACGGTTGGGAAAGAACCCGAACGGTCCCTTGATCTACGATTCTAGGTTCTTCACGACTCCGACCTTCGGGGTTTTGGATCCTGGTCTAGTTGGCCAGGCGGGTTTACCTAACCACCCGGGGAACTACCTAACATCGGTCAACCTTATGGAAAACCGAGTCTCCCGGCTACCTTCGGCCAGTATAAGGCTGGAGGGGTCGATGATAATCCGAAGTCCCAAACTTCTGGAGCTTCGAAGCCAAGAGGACATAGCTTCCTGAAGCTTAGCCTAAGGTTCCTGGGTATTGGTCATATGGGTCCTCTCGAACGGATCTCGTCTGCTCGTCTTCTAAATGAAGAGACCTCCCCTATCAAGGCTTGAACTTTACTATCCTTCCTGAGCTTTATCATGAAAAGGTTAAGGACTTGGGCCTGGAGTCCCAGCCACATAGCAAGGAAATCTGAGAGAGGTATCCTCTTTAGACAGACAAGTTCAAATCGACACAATATCTCTATCTTGGTCATCTTACAAGCTTACGTCCTCAGAAGCCTCAGGAGCTAAGCTTGGACATACAGAATATCAGTCAGAGGTGTAAGTTCACAAAGAGATGAAGACATATACATATCATCACCATTCCACACAAAAACCATTTATAAATACACACATATATAAATCCATGCATTCCTCCATTATTCCAGTTCAATACATAAAACAAGAAAACACTTATCAGAACCAGACAACGTGAAGTGACTATTGAAAGGGATGCACGTTTCCACCCAATCATAGGCTCAGTCACTCCCAATGGATTTACCACTAGCCACCCTTGAGCTAGACCATGATGATTTGCGATAAAATCCTTCCTTCCGTCTCAACGATAGTAGGGACAGAGGTTATTCTCATCCTCCCGCAGGATCTTGGCAACGGTTTACACAATACCAAGCAAGGAGGACCAACCTCGTTTATCAGCTTGTATCATAACCTGCTAGCCATTTCCCTGCGACCAGAACATGTTCATCCCTTAGTTCTTCCTTGAACCCGAGAGCTTAGCCTCTCGTCTATGCACTCTTCGCAGGTCTTCCTCTACCCACCACACCTTCCTTTCTTTCCTTTCTCAGCAAGGTTGCGTGTGGCTTGAATTCCCATCCAGTCATCAAGTCTGAAAGCCTTATAGATGGGTGTTCTGCCCCATTCCCCCATTAACTCTTGAGGAGGTCTTCCCACCTACCAACCTGATTGTAATTCAATTATGGGTCAGAGGGATGCTCTGGTCCTGAGCAATTAATATCCAATAAGGTACTGGTTTGGTAGAGGTTAATGCAACCATTCCTGGTTCCCTTCACCATCTCTTTCATAGCATTTGCGGTCTCTCTTAGTACACCCCCCTTTCAGAAGTCATGCAACACTTATCCATTTTCTAGTAAGTATCCAAATTTACATTCATTGACCTTTTATACAAAGATCCATCAAATCAAACATTCACACATATTGAGTTTGCCATAGTCTCTCGGCCAATATGGTTATATTTACAAACTGGGGGAAYAKGGTGTTACAACTTGTACCATGCCTCCTCATCCTTGTCCAAAATTGCATGTYAGATGAAGGTTTGACTCYAAWGTTGTCGTGTTTTGYAAGGATCCCTTTTTCTTTGGCTTCCACAACATTTGGATTCACCATATTTTGATTAAAAACCATCCTATTTCTAGCCAGCTAGATCTTCCAACATAGATATTTTGGCAGGGCATTCCACAACCTTTTGAAGATGGGCTTATTTTTTAAAGAGCCTTTGTAAGAAGTGCTCCAGGCTGGAAACATGACCCTCCAAAAGAGTGACCATCTCACTTGGATATGTGTGTCGAATTCTATAGTTTGAAGCCACCCCATCATTGTTGGACTATGGAATGTGCAAAAAGTGATTTGGGAGTACCGGTTGCAGAAATTTCTATGTTCGAAACATTAGTTCAATGGGAGTTAACTGACTAGTTCTATTTTATACTTTCTATTTTAGATCATCACTATTATGATATTATGCATGCATGCATTCTTCTATTATGGAATGTTATGTCCTATATATGAGTGTATTCCACTCATTCATTGTATCATATTGATCATCATCTATGTATCAATCATCAACTCATTGGAGTAGTGTGAATATATTTTCTCATTCTTCCATAATTTTTTTTTAAGTAAAAAAGGGGGCAGATCTTGTTATATTATATTATGAACAAAAAGAAACAATTGTCCTTAGGCTGCCAACTATTCTGCCATATTAGCAAAAATCAGACCAATTAGCAGCCTTGGATAACCGTGCCCAAAATAGGCAAACTTCCATCTGCCTTGCCTAGAGGAAACCAGGACAGGTGGCGGCCTATAGTCTGAGCATTGTGCATGAAAACTGAAACTGAAAATAAACTAACCAGTACGACATTTAAACTGACGAAACTCCTAACCATAGCCTGAGCATCTAACCAAAACCAGAAGGCCAACCTAGCTAAGCAATTACCCGTTGAGGTCCTCATTGTTGGGGTCTTCATTGTGCTGTCCATTCTGAGATGACAAGGCAAAGAGTCTCGCATAGGTCGGACACCTTTGCTTTGTTGGCGCGTTGGAGAAAGCGTCGTAGAGCATGTCTATGCGTTGGCGCATGAGTGTGCCATGGTAGACCTGGTCTACCATCTGGTGTCTCAAGTCGAACACCAAGTCTAGCTGTTTTGGGTGGAAGAGGGGCAGAGGCACACGCCACTGATTCGGTGTCATCGTGATAGGAGGTGGCACAATGATCTCACTACCCTCCTTCGACGTCCCACTCCCCACTGCCTCGCTTGTTGCTGCCCAGGTTCCTTTCTATGCTTCACCCTGGTGGTCCGCTTCCACGCTTCGTTCCTCTACTCCCATCCCTGTGCTCTCAGAGTCGACTTCTTTCTCTGAGACTTTGAAAGGATCGTGACCCGCCAAGATTGCGTCATCCTGAGCGGCCATTTGGAGGCATTCCTCTGGGAGCTCCTCCTCTACATAACAAATATGGAATTCCTCCATTCATGACTCCATGGTACTAGTACTATGGTGAGCCGTTGTAATTGCATGTGTTTCTTCTCCAGGGAGGCTGGTTGGAGGCTACCAATTCTTTGGCACCGTGAAGAGCATAGACTCCAGGGAGAGTTGAATGGGCTCCTCCGGGATGACCTCCTCCACAAACGTTGTTGGAGGTGACCAGGCCATCATTTCACCAACATCCCTGCAAGCCATCTGAGTGCGGGCAATTGAGAGCGTTGTCTCAAGCCTCTGCAACCTTTTTTGTCTTGTAGCCAGGCTGTACTAGGTGGGGCCGCGACGTGGCTTTCTGCACTCCCAGGGAATTGAGAGGATGATGCTAATGGCTAAGATGCAGGAGGTGTAGCAACCACTGCTCCCAAGCTCAAGATTGCAAGCCTGGTGCGTACCGAAAGCAAAGTGAGGAAAACTGATGCAGAGATGGATGATAATCGAGAGGTGTGACGAGATGGCTGCCATTATCGCCTCCCTAGCATTGAATTTCTTGGTCGCCCGGTTGTTCGTGCGAGGGAGAAGTCCCATGGCTCATGGCTTGCAGTTATGGCTGGCTCCCATTCTTAATGATGAGGGGATGTGAGTCGACCATCCTTATTTACGGCCTGGCTAGGCCTGGTGTGATGTGGCACTTGAGTGCGGCGTGTCACCCCATCCAGGGCTCATTCTTCCATATTGAATCTCTCTTCCTTTCTTGATAAGCTTTGTTTATACTTTATTTAGCTAGATCTCCTGTGTAGGTTTCGATGAAACATTGACATGGTATCAGAGCTACATTGCTTGGAGCAAGCCATACAAGCTAAAGAATAAGGAAAATCGGAGTTTCAACGAGAAAAACTGCGTGGTCATACCTTTCGACAGTGATTTCTCCCAAAATATTAACTTTTTGAGGAAACATATCGCACGAGAAGTAAATCGACTCATTATGCAAGTGGGCTTTCAACCATTTGGCGAGATTCCTCACCATTTGCTCAGAAAGTAAGCTCGAAGATCACCTCCTCAAACTGATACAAATCTGTGGTTGTACCTTTTTGTAGTGATTTCTCCTAAAATATTAATTTTTTTAGGAAACAACTTGAGGGAAAAGTAAATCGATCTATTCTGCAAGTGGGTTTTCAACCATTTGGCGAGATTCCTCACTGTTTGTTAAAAAAGTAAGCTGAAAGATCACCTCATGAAACTGATACGAATTTTTGGTCGTACCTTTTGACAACAATTTCTCCCAAAATATTAACGTTTTGAGGAAATGACTCACAAGAAAAATAAATGGATCCATTATGCAAGTGGGTTTTGAACCATTTGGTGAAATTCTTCACCATTTGCTCAGAAAGTAAGTTTCAAGATCACCTTCAAAAACTGATACGAATCTGTGGTCGTACATTTTTGCAGTGATTTCTCCCAAAATATTAACTTTTTGAAGAAACGATTCGTGTGAAAAGTAAATTGAACCATTTTGCAAGTGGGTTTTCTACTGTTTGGCAAGATTCCTCACCGTTTGCTCAAAAAGTAAGTCGGAATATCGTCTCTTGAAACTGATACGAATTTTCACTTAAAGTGCCATTTCTGCAGTGATTTCTTAGTTTTTCACTTGCAGATTGAGAGTAAATTTTTAAGGGTTCTCAAAAAAAATGGGAGAGATGGATAAGACACCTATTATACGGTCAAACTTGGTGGGAATCCTCACACCATACAATTATTTTGATTGGAATCCCAAGGAAAAATTCCAACTCAGAAGGAATGGACTGTACAACTTGATGATGTGGACAAAAATAGAGCCTACATCAACAATTGAAAATATGAGATGGGAGAACCGAAAGGATAAATCCACATGACTTCTTCTTGAATTGATTTCAACTGATCTATCGTTTTGTTAGCGTTGGAAGTCGCTCCTGGATTGCTTGCAGAAGCAGAGCCCAACGCCCATCAGTTTTTATGTCACGGTTTGATAAATGGGCGATCAAATGGGTAGAGACTCGAACAGGTATCGCTTTAAAATAGGAACTGTATTTGATAACAAGGAACAAAGGAGGTCTTGACCCAACTTCAGTCAGGGAGTTGATTTAAAGATGGGTAGGCGGAAGACTTGGGATAAGGATGAACAAACTATCTCAGGCAACAGGCCTTTCGGTAGCTCGTAGAGGAAAAACTCTGAATACAAGATCTGCTTGGTTCAGGGCTTCAAGAAACTGAAAGGAAGACTTGACTGGATCCTCCAATTCTAGGTCGTTCAGTGCTGAGAAGTTCACAGGGACTGTTTAGAGCAACACAACTGTTACAGTGATCCAACATACATCATCCTATAACAGTCACAACTCGACTGGATCCTCCAATTCCGAGCTGTTCTAATACAACATACACAAAGATATGAAAAAAACTGACATTCATCAGGCAAGAAGTCTCAAGAGTCCAGAAATAACCAGAACACAATTCTTCATTAAAGTTTTTACAACTGGGAGTCTTGCTCAACCATCGATCATTTACAAAATACAACAACTGAGTCTATATACTCAGGAAAATTCTCCTAACGGAGGCACGTTCAGCCATTAAAGGCGTGGTGTCCCTTCAGCCAAAATCGGACGGACTTTCTCTGTCAGATGCCATCTTAATTGCGCATGGATCCTCTAGGGGGAGTAGCTGAGCTAGTAAATGCTGATTTAGCATGTGTAGACCTCCTCCGGCTAGTCGAGGACTCGGCATGGCTCTTTGGAGAAAATCAGCGTGCAGAACCGTCTCGGGCAGACTGTCTACTGGAATCCCCAGACCTTGCATTCAATAAGTGAGCTGAGGTTTCAACTACCCATGCTCGCCTTCATTTAATTCCAGCAAAAACCAGGATCGAGATCACATCGAAAGGCGCATGGAGATCACAATGATCCTTTCGGCGACTAGCCCCGATGCCTTTGGCTCCTTTCTTTCCCCAAGTGACCATGGGGTGCCACCATGTGCTTATCCCCAAGGCGCTTCCGGTGTTCGCGAATGGGAAGGAGCTAATCCCTGATTTTTTTGAAATCGCGATGAGAGAAACGCCGAGACGGCTCCATCTGGTGCAACGCATCCCTCTGA
>JASDQU010735218.1:74853-86525 GCA_032191745.1 Picea mariana
AAAAAAAAAAAAAGTTAAGAAATGGATGAACTCTATGTAATAGTTAAGAAATGGATGAACTCTATTGGTATGTTCTGGTGCTTGATTTGCTAGTCTATGACTATCTTACTTTCATCTTCAAGTTGAAAGAGGATACACAACAAGTTTTGAATACTCAATAGATAAGATGTGGGGCATTCTCCATTGCTATTAAAGAAGTGGAATCTATGCTTATCATATTTTATTAGGTTATCAATGTTGTAATGACATATATAATAATATAAAAAATAGAACTTTATCAAATATTTTTGAATAATCAAGATGAAAGTCAAGCACATTTATTTCTTTGACAACTTCATTGCTACGTGTTTTCTAATAAGGAAGATGAGAGTCAAGAACGTTTCTCCAATTTTATTTGAAGAATCAAGAGTGTGTTTTTAATTAGGTGAAAAATTTTATTTGAAGAATGAGTATTTTTAATTAGGTGAAATGTTGAGTGGTTTTGTTCCTAATTCCGTCTCTTTGGGGGCTCGGAGACAGATAGTCCGTGATCTTCCGGTCTTAGCGCTGCAAACACCGAACCCAGCTGGTTTCGTTTGGGATCTGGTACCCTTCCTGTTGTCTTTTTTTGCCTATCCGACCTTTTGTTTTGTCTTTTTCTTTATCCGGTCTCCCAGATCTTGAGATCGCCCCCCTCTCTTCCCCAGACACTTGCTTTCCACAGTTGTCAGTACCTGACCGGTTACCAAGTCTTGGTGACCCTTGCGCCTCTCCATCTGCTCTCTGACTTTCATGAAGCCCCTTTCACAACACCCCTCTGAATAACTGTCATGTTGCTCTGCAAGCTTCTGTGGAGAGTCTAAGACATGGACCCTGCTGCAGGGGGCTCGGGGGATCCATGGGACCACCCAGCTATTCTAGCTAAGATTGATGACCTGTGCACAGCACACTTTCAAACTTCTAACCGGCCTGTTCATCCTTCTAACCCGACTCCTGGTACCGCAAACACACCTTCTCTTACAAAACCATTTACCAGGCCTATTGCACAAAACCTTTCTGGATCATCTAAACAGGTCACATTCGGTGGAGCCCGCTTACAGGACAAAAGAAAACAGCGTGATGATTTATCTGCTTTATAGGATGACAACCAAATTGGTTATCAGTCTCTCCCGGGACAAACTCCTCTGAAGTCGAGCTTACACAAACGCAGACAGAAAGTTTGGAAGCCCAAGATTAGACATCCAATACTTACACTTGGTATGGATGTAGGACTCCCCGATGCTTGCAATCTGGCTCTCTGCGCTTTAGTAGGGAGACTAGCTTATAAGGAAAAATGAAAATAGAGTTTGGACTCCTGGATTGCTGAACACTGGAATCCACTACTGGGATACTCACCAAAGATCCTCTTACTTCAACAAGGCTTGATGGGATTTATTTTTTGAAAACCAGAAGACACAGTGCTCATCCTGGAAAGATTCTGGGCCTATGACGAACACAGCCTTATGCTAAAGAGATGGAGACTGGGTTTTAATCCAGCCTCGGAGTTCTTTAGCCTTCGACACTTATGGGTTCTTCTTCCAGGCCTCCCTTTACAGCTCTGGAACCAGCAAGCGCTTGAACTGATTAGCTCCTCCATAGGGCGTTTTCTAAGACTGGATCCATCCTCCCTCTCGGCTCTGGACAGGAAAATGGCAAGGATATATCTAGAAATGGAAATTCAAGCCGGATTACCTGAAATCCTGGAGATTGATTGGCGCAACCAGCGAATTTCTCAAAGAATTGACTATTTAGGCATACCGTTTCGTTGCTCCTTCTGTCGTCGCATTGGCCACCTGAGGAAAGACTGCCACAAGTTCCCACCTCCTGCGCTTGATCTGGATCCGGCTGAGGATCCATATTTTGATGGATATATCTCTTCACCCAACCAACATATGGAGGAGACTTCTTTTGCCGAGAGGGATTCACTTCCGTCTGATGATTCTGTCTTAGGTAAAATCCATCACTTTTTCCCTTCTCTCTATAACACTTTTACTTCTTGGGACAGACTTTACATATCTGAACAGGTAGACATTTCCTCGTTTGCTGCTGCCCCGGACTCCCCTTCAGACAAGCCCGACCCCTCATCTCTTTTACCCACTTCTTTGCCAACACCCACTATACATGTCCCTGTTGACCACTTACCCCCTCCAACACTTACTCCAACTGGATTAATTCCATTCGAATTCTATGAGAGAACAATCATTTTCTGAACCGTGCTCTGTTCCTGAACAATCTAATACTGAGGTGCAGCCTGATCCGTGCTCTCTCCCTGGATTTTCTGAACCGACCCAATCTATCCTTCAACTAGACTCCATGTTTCCGAGCCCTACCCCGACCCCTCCCCTCCCCTACGAGTCGCTTCCTATCAATACCTACCTTGGGAAAGCTCTCTGCCATCCCACACCATCGTCATCTGACCGAACTTCCTCTTCTACCTCAAAACCTTTACCTGGACTGGATCCTGCTTGGTCAAGAGGTATTGGACTGGCGCTCTCGCCGCTTAAAACACGCAGTGCACGGAAAAAAACACAAGCTGGACAGGCGGCATTGGATACATCTACATCTTCTACAACTTTTGGGGCCCTTAGAGATTTAAAATCCCTTGCCCGAGGTAAGTCATGATCCTCCTTTCTGTCAACACTAGAGGGGTTGGAGGGCCCCTGAAACGTGCCTCCCTGCGTAGACTACTGGATCTCTATAAGCCGACAGTCATCTTTCTACAAGAAACTCTCGTGGATGCCTCAGCTGCAAGGGACTTCATTCACCCTCTGAGACCTACTTGGTTGACTTGCACTGCTAGCTCGGTTGGGAACTCGGGGGGCCTCCTGGCCTCGTGGGATCCCTCTTTCTTTGATTTCCTTCCAATGCTCAGTCCAGGTGGAATTCTTCTCTCCAGACACTGTTTTGATCTAAAGGCAGACATCAACCTGCTGAATGTATACGGTCCTTGTGCTGATCGCAAACTATTCTGGAAACGCTTGGATGACCTGGGGCTTTTGGCTGCAAAAAACCTCATCCTGGCTGGTGATCTCAATCTTACCACTAGCTCAGAGGAATTTTGGGGAGACAGGGCACAGATCGACCCACTCCACAGCTTTTTTAACCGCATCTTTTACAAAAATTCCTTAGTATATTTGAAACCAGCGGAGATTATTCCCACCTGGAGAAATGGGAGACAAGGCATAACAAGTATTGCCAAACGATTAGATCGTTTTCTAATCGATGAGGACCTGCTTACACCATCTTGCTGCTATCGATCCTGGGTAAATCTCCCTTTTATCTCTGACCATGCCTCCATTTGTTTACAGCTGGGTATAGGACGGTTTGGTGTGGGACAGCCCTTCAAATTCAACCCTCAATGGCTGAGAGAAGACTCTTTCAACAGTCTGGTCAAATCGGTTTGGACCGATTCCTCCTCATTGCCGCCGGATGACCCTCAAGGCAACCTCTCAGTCAAACTATCCAGGTTAAAATCCCGTTCCATTCTTTGGCTAAAAGAGAAAAAACTAGCTGAACAAGCCGACTTACACAGGATTGAGCAGGAACTGGACCTTCTATTACACCACAATCTACAGGCTGTTAACACTTTTGATATTGATTTAAAAATCCGAGGCCTTGAGGAAGAGCATAATGCCCACCTGCATGCTGATGAAGAAAGATGGCGGTTGAAAATTCGAATGACTTGGCTTGAATCTGGTGACAAAAACACTCGCTTTTTCCACCGTTTTGCCAGTGCCAGGCGCACCAAAAAACTTTTTTGGGACATCGAGGATGAGGATAGGTGCTTACACAATACTCAAGAAGGTATAAAGTCAGCGGGCTTCAACCATTTTAAATTTTTTTTCAAGGTTTCCCAGGCACCGGATCTTGCTACACAAATTGATCTAGCGAGCCAGTTTCCCAATATGATATTTGACGAGGAAGTCACAGCCTTGGAGGCGCCTTGCACAAAGGAGGAGTTGTTGGAGGTGCTTCAGGGATTTGATAAAGAAAAAAGCCCCAGACCAGACGGCTGGTCTGTTGAATTTTTTCTGCATTTCTTTGATCTTTTGGCCCAGGATCTATTGGACGTGGTTGAGGATTCCAGAGTTAGAGGTGTAGTGAACCCACAGATCAACAGAACCTTCGTGGTTCTGATTCCAAAGTCAAATCATACCAAACACTTTCAAGACTTTCGCCCTATATCCCTTTGTAACCTATGTTACAAACTTATTTCCAAGGTCATAGAGAGGAGAATTCGTCCTTTTTTGTCTTTGGCCTTGTCCGATCAACAGTTAGGATTCCTAAAAGGAAGGCAAATCCTCGATGCTGTGGGGGTTGCTCATGAATGTATTCATAGTTTAAAGACGAGAAAACAACAGGCTGCTCTGTTCAAGCTGGATCTTAAAAAGGCCTTCGATTGCATAAACTGGAACTTCCTTCACCTGGTTCTTTTACAGTGTGGTTTCGGCCTTACCGTCACCAACTGGATTCTGGGCTGCATCTCTTCGGCCACTTTGGCTAGTCTTATTAACGGGGAAGCTACCAGATCTTTCCGTTGCGAGAGAGGACTCTGGCAAGGTTGTCCTCTTTCACCTCTACTCTTCATTTTAGTCCTGGAAGGGCTTAGCATCTTGCTAAAACTCAAACAATCGGAGGGACACCTAACTGGCATAAAAATCTCGGGGCGCCTACATATTCTTCATTTACTTTTTGTTGATGACGTGTTGATCTTGACATCAGCAGATCCTGATGAATGGGCACTGATCCACTCCATCCTTAATTCTTTCTGCATAGCCACCGGATTGGAGATCAATTTACAAAAATCTATCTTCCTTTTTTCAAATATACAGGCATCCTCTCTTTCAGTTATTACAGCTCTGTTTGGTATCAAAGCCCTTGATCTTGACAAGGGGTTTTCTTACCTTGGTTTCCTTTTAAAATCTTCCAGATACTCTTGTAAAGATTGGCTTTGGCTTCATGATAAATTCAACAACAAGATTCAGCACTGGTGCAACAGATTTCTATCTTTAGGTGGCAGATTTGTTCTTATAAAATCCGTTTTGGAAAGCCTCCCGGTGTACTGGATGACGCTTGCACACATCCCAGCTTCGATCCTGAAGTCTCTCCGACAATTGATTTTCACCTTCCTCTGGTCTGGCAGCAAAACCAACAAAGGCTTTCATCTATGCATGGGCTTCAATTTCAAAACCAAAGACGATGGGGGGCTGGGGTCTTAGGCACCTACCTTTCTTCCATAGGGCACTCTTGGCCAATACTTTTTGGAGGATCCTTATGAAACCTG
The DNA here is from genome assembly GCA_032191745.1 of Picea mariana. Taxonomy (NCBI): domain Eukaryota; kingdom Viridiplantae; phylum Streptophyta; class Pinopsida; order Pinales; family Pinaceae; genus Picea; species Picea mariana. Next base: position 80,156 of record JASDQU010735218.1, read on the forward strand.
GTCTTTGGAACTCAGTTATTAAAGCCAAGTATCTCCCTTCTCTTCCAATGCATTTATGGATCAGATTGGCACCGAACTGTCCCAACCGAGGCTCTTTAATCTGGAAACAACTCTCTAAGACTCTGCCGATTATTCTACAGTGGATCTCCTGGAATCCGGGAAATGGACAGCAGATTGAAGTTGGCAGGGATTACATACTTGGCCTGGGCAGCTGCTCCCTCCTCTCAGCTCCCCTTTTAGCACACTTACATAGCATAAATCTTTATTATCTTAACCGATTTATTTCCCCTTCTAATGGAGGTCTGCTCGGCGACCATTGGCTCAGCGGGGAAGAGCTACAATTGGAGGCTGACTTATTCCTTGAATGGAGGGGCTACACACAGATGCTGATGGCAGCAGGCATTCGTTTACAAGACAGACCAGACCTTTTCCTGTGGACTGGAGGAGACCAGTCGGGCGCTCTCACAGCAAAAAATGTATATCAGGCGCTTACATTCTTCTACTGGCATCATGATAAAACAAATCGTTTCCAGCAGTTATGGAAGGCCGTTTGCCCTCTCAAGTTAAAGCTCTTTACCTGGCTTCTTATTGAGAATCGTGTACTGGTTTGGCCGAATCTTCAGGCACATGGCTGGGAGGGACCAAGTCGCTGCTCCCTTTGTCTACAACAGAGCGAAACAATTGCACATCTGTTCATTTTTTGCCCATTAATCCGAGCTATGTGGCAGCTACTCGACCCATCGCTTCATTATTACTCGACGTGGACGGGCACCAACGTCCTTGATTGCCTCCAGCGTTGGAACAGAGCACACTCTTCTCTTGCTCTGCTGCCAATTCACTTCCTTTGGCAGGTCTGGAATTGCAGGAATGCTGCACTCTTCGATGGGAAGACATCATCTGCAAGCTTTGTAGCGAACACTATTTTATTAAAGGTAGACAAACAGCAGTCTCAGCCACCCATTTTATCAAAGCGACGGCACCGTTTTGATTACCCAACAGACAGGGAGGTCGCCTGGTTTGATGGAGCATCTCAAAAGAATGGATCTCTCTGTGGTGCCAGGGGGGAATTAATACTAGACACACATACTTGCTATCGCTGGACCTTAAACTGTGGTGTAGGTTCAAATATGAAGGCTGAACTGCTGGGGGCTTGGGCATCCCTCAACCTGGCAAGACGACTGCATATCGACGATCTTCTTCTCCTGGGCGATTCAAAGGTTATCATAGACTGGCTCAACGGACAAGTGGACTTCAAGGTGGCGGCCCTCGAGAGCTGGAAAGATAGAACCATACAGATATCTCACTGTTTCAGGAATCTCTCTGTCACACACATCTATAGGGAGGACAATAGTGAGGCCGACTCCCTCTCCAAATTTGCACTGCATATGCCTCCGGGACACCTTTGCTTCACCAAGTGGGTGGATGGTAATGCAGGGCCCACCATAAATATCAGACTTTGATTTTGGGCTGCCTCATGCAGCATCTCTTTTGACCTGTTGGCTGACTCACATGTGGACCCGTGGCTTTGATTCTTTTGTTGTTTTTGTGGCTTTGGTTTATTTGCCGGATTTGCCGTGCTATTCCCACCAGCTGTGTTTCCTTTGAGACTTCCTTTGGCGGAGTTCGTCGTTGTATTTTTATATATCCTTTTGAATATATAGAGAATTTTTTCATGTGGAAAAAAAATTAGGTGAAATGTCTTGATCGTGAGCTTTTGGTTGGAACTTGGAGATTTTTCTTTTAAACAGATTTGGTTGGAGATTTTAACAACTTGATGGTAGTGACAAAGACAAATTTGGTTGGAGATTTTAACAACTTGATGGTAGTGACAAAGACGACATCCTTTCGTTTTCTTTAAATATAGTTTTTATCAATCTATATTCAAAAATATTTAACATCCTCACAATTGTAATATCATATTATTTACTTTTATCATCAAGTTATCATAATAATTGAAGAAAAATAAATCATTATTGATTATTAAAATAAATAAAAAATAATAATTTTATAATTAATAATAATTGTGTTTTAAATGTATTATTCAATTAAATATAAAACTAATATATTGTAGAGATTGTTGGGTTTGATTTGATGTTTTTAAAAGGTTAAGTCATATATTTACCATTCATGGATCATGGAAACTACTAAGAGGGTTTTCAACTAGATGTAACACTAAAATAATGATTTGTTTTTTTATATTTTTTTTCCTAAACAATAAAAAAAAAACACATAAATTTGCCACTAATTTACAAGACAAGACCCCTATGCATTCCCAACCACACATAACAACTTAAAACAACATTAATCCCAAAGTTTTCAAAATATTCTACAAATTCCCAAAACCACTTCCACCTACCAAATTTCAAAAAACAAATAAACATATAGAACATGTTTTGATATCCTTGAAAGTGATTTTCATCCAATTATGATATTAATTGAAATCTTGAAAATGGATATGAGACACCTACAGGCAGTTGTTTGTGGAGAGTCTGGAATAACATCATCAGATCTGTTGTCTAAAATGTAGATCAAGGAGAAAAAGCTATCCTCTATTTACCCCTAAATATGGAGGGGTAACAAATCTAATGTAGATAAATATACATTACATAATAATAATAATAATACTTAGATAATAATATTAAAGGAAGTGGATGAGGGTTTCACAAGTCTAAAGACATGGAAGAGGGGTTGATGGACTATTCTTATAAAATTCTTATAAAAGGGTGAYTCATTTTTGCTAGGKGTTTTATCTTTCTAAGTGATTCTTAAGAGATAAAGCGTGACATGGGTGGTGAATTTTTGGTTTCAACCTTAGGTTTTGATGTTTCTTTTCTTCCAAGTGGTAGTATGGAAGACAAGATAGATGCAAGAGGTGCATTTGATTATAATGTTAGACTTCATTACACATAACAAGTTTTGAATACTCAGTAGATGGGGGGACATTCTCCATTATTGTTAAAGAAGTGGAACATTTATAACGTGAAAGATCGTATTTACCAACAATTTGGGTAAATCTGACTTTTAGTCCCAAAATGGATTTTTAAGTCTTGAATGATTGTACCATTAAAACATTACCTATCAATTATTTTATTATTTTATATGGATGGCATTACATTATTTTATTTATTTTATATATTTAATAATATATAAATTATTTTTTTTATTCTATATAGATCATATTACATTATTTTATTTATCTTAGATATTTAAAAATTATTAACAAATTTTGACTACTTAGATACTCATGAGTAACGATTTCTTAGACCATAGATTAATCTCACATTCAACGAACATGCTAGCAAATCAAACAAAATATACAATGACATAAAATCTTTCATAGAGTGTTTATCATATTTTATTATATTGTGTTGTTATCATAAAATAAAACATTATCAGATTTTTTTTTAATAGTAGAGATGAAAGTCAAAGTGTTTATCATATTTTAATAATAATAATAATAATTTATTTTTAAGGTCATGGCCAAGCCAGCACATCAAATTGGTGTAAGAAACCTCCTTGTTTGTGGGACAAGGGACCCACCTTCGCCCAACGATTTGACTGATAAAGTCTACGAAGGTATACATACCCTACCCCCCTCTGGATTTGAACCTATGACCTCTTAAAAAGAAACACATGTTCTTAACCATTAGACCCACTCAAACTATATCATTATATTATGTTGTTATCATAAAATAAAACATTATCAAATTTTTTTATAGTAGAAATGAAAGTCAAGCACATTTATTTGAGAGCTTAATTGCCACGTATTTTTGAATGGTTAAAATGAAAGTCAAGCACGTTTCTTTGACAACTTCATTGGAAACGTTTACACTTTTCATTTGGTTAATTAAGACTATCTTTAATTACATGAAATGTCTTTATCCTTTTAATTGGGTGAAATGTATGCATTACAATAGCATCCTTTTCTCTTTCTTTGAATATAGTTTTGATCAATTTATATTCAAAAATATTTAACATCCTCACAATTGTAATATCACACTATTGACTTGTACAATCAAGTTATCATAATAAATACATATAAAAAATCATTATTGACTTGTATACAATAAATAAATAAAAATAGATATTTATAATGTAATAAATCATTATTATTATTATGTTATAAATTTATTATTTGATTAAATATAAAGTTAATGTATTAAAAAATTATTTATAAAATAAAAAAAATTTCCCATATAATGATTTGATTATTTAATTTATAAAAAATATTTATTTAAGGAAACATATATATCAAACTATATTTAATAATTAATATATTTAAATTATGGTTAAATTATATTACATAAATTTTGGAAATAGGTAAATATTTACAATATAATATGAAATGAAAAATTAAAAATGATAATAATATATTTTAAAAAAATAATAATATTTTTTTTTATCGTAAGTATAAATTATATATGTGTATGTGGGGGGTTAACATCTACTAAGATCAAAATTGGTTTATCTAACCTTAAGAAAAGTAAGAGATTACTTGGATTTCTTTAAAATGTTATTTCGATGCTTGAAAAATATTAAGAGAAGCATTCCAAGATCACTAAAGTTTTGATGACTTAGAAGGTTAGGAAGGTCTATATTGTGACAAATATTTTCAAATTGAGATCTGATTTGGGTATACACATAGCACTCTAGGAGAAAGTGTTTTTCATCTTCAACCCTCTTGGTGTTACAAAGGTGACAGATTCTCTTCTACCATGGTGTTTTGGGGATTGTCCAACGCCCAGTTTCACTATGCAACTCATAAGAATTAGTTCTTATTTTAGCAACATTGATTCATTTCTTTACACTAGTCAAAACAGAGAGATACTTTTGATCTTCAAGATTAGGGTTAACCACCTCCTTATAATATCTTAATTTTCTTTTATCCTCTAATTCTTTATAGCACCACATATTCTCCTTAAATTTAGCTTGTACAATATTTTTAATATCATCGGTATTCTGTAAAATAACTTCTTCTTTTATTCCCCAATGATTTAGCCAAGACTCGACATCATTATGCCATCCTCGCTTGAGTCATTGGTGATTTTGGCTAGAATCTGATGTAGTTTTGGGGAGACTCTTGTCATCCATGTTGTTTATATTGTTGTTATACATTAAGTACCTAATCATAGTTGTGCTCTCAATGGGGGAAAGACTTGCTTCTATGAGGAGGATAGGATAGGGTGTGTTGCCTTTAATTTTGAGATTATAGGTTATAAAATTCTTTTGGATCTGTTCTATCTTTCCCTGGGATTCTTGAGAGATATTGTATCCCCAAACTTCACATCCATATAAGATAACAAGAGTGATAACTTGAGTCTCAAAGAGGAGTTTTTTCTTATCCCATAGCCAAAGGTCTGTTAATTTACAATTATTTTCAAGACCATCATAAGCTTTCCACCCTCCATTTATCATTTTCTCAATGTTGCAGTTCCAAATGAGCTTGTGGTGAATATCAATTCCAAGATACTTGTACTAAGGCACTTCCTGCAAGATATTGTTGTCATATGCAAAAGTATAAAATAAGTATTTTATTGGGTACAGATAATACAATATATTCATTAAGAGCTCAACATGTTACTAGGAAGGAATTGATTTTGGGTGAGGAGGATAACACTTCTCTCAACTGCTAAAGCTAGATCTAATTAAATTTACACTCTTAAATGTAATAAAATTTATCTCACAAATTTAAATTAAATAAGTTTTTAATGAAGAATTTAAAAATTAAAGCCCAAAATATGGAGTAACATTGCTTGCACTTGTCATTTAAATTTGAGTTACTTTGGTTTGAAGTGTTTGGTAAGGGTATTATCTTTGGTTACATTTTGAAGTGTTTGGTAAGGGTATTATCTTTGGTTACATTACTAGATATAGCATTATTGAATTGGTTCAACTCATAATGTTCTCATAATAGAGAGATTTAAGGAACTTTCCATACCCTATCATATCATTGGGTCGAGATTGGTGAGGTCGATTTATATGAAAATGGTGAGGTTGATTTATATGAAAAGGAATTAGAATTTCTTAAATTTTCTGGGAATCTCAAATAATGTTTTTTTATTGGAAGTTTTTTTCTTTTATATTTCTTTCTATCTTGATGATGGGTTGCATATCTCATATCCAAAAAGTTGATTTCTATTTCTTGAACTTAGTGAAGATTTCCTTCTAAAGCACCAATGAAACATTGAAATCTCCCTAAGGGCAGGGTATCAATGACAAGTAGGGTCGGGAGGGAAAGCATATACATATGGGGAATATAGCTCAGCTATCTATTTACATTATTTTCTACTAGGTAGAGGGTAGGGAAAATTTTAATGATGGAAATTTATCTTAAAGTGTAGAAACCTTGGCGAATTTTGCTAGTTCTTAA
>JASDQU010735219.1:33159-44734 GCA_032191745.1 Picea mariana
TGTAGAGGGATAGGTCTGCATAGTCACGTCAACATCCAAAAATTCATAATTCTCGTTAATCCAAATTTCAAGATATCTTGGATCCCATATTCCTAGATGTCTTAGAGTTCCATCATGACGTTGATGGTTTGTGTCAGTGCCTCATCACCATGCCCCGTCAACCCTCATGTCACGCCACATGTCATGCCATGTATGTCCTCATGTCAAAATTATGCCAGCAAGACATATGGATCTGACAATTGTTAAAAGGTAATTATTGAATTTTTCTGGATCCCGGATTTTCGGATGTTTCAAGGTTCCCAGTTGGGGTTCTACATCTGAATATCTAGAATCTAGAAGAATTTCGATGTCTATTTATGAGGAAACCTGGATCTCCAGATTTCTGGATGTGTGGTTCCAGTTCCAGGTTCCAAGGTGAGCACAGAGGATCTGGATATTTGGAATATGGAAGTTTTCTTGCAATGGTTTTAAAAGAAATTTAGATCTCTGGATTTCCATTTTTTTGAGGTTCGGTGTTGAGGTTTCATTAAGATCATCCTTGGCCTTTGGCCTGGGTTATGCCACATCAAGGCCACATAATATGACACCTCAACACCTATAGTGACACATCATAGGATTGGGCGCCAAGGAATCCACATGGGTGCCATGTGGATATGAGGAAGTCTTGGCGAGAAGAAAACCTAAAATCTTTCCAGAGCCATAACTTCCTAACCTGAACTCAGAATTTAGAAAACTTACAGTCGTTCGAAAGCTCTCAAAGATTATATCTAGATTTTGATCTCAAATTTGGATTTGGAGTTACTTATAAGAAGGTTAGGTTAGAGGAAATTTTTGAGAAATTTTTACACCCCGTTTTCCTAATGATGCATGGGGGGATCGGGTGTGTTACAAGAATGAATTTGTATTTGTAATGCTCAAATATATGTTTGTGTCTTCCTTCCCATATGTTTTAATCATTGAATGGATGGAAGGTTGTATCCCATCTCCAGTAATTGGAAAAAATAAATATAAGGTCCTCATGGAAGGTGAACCCATGGAGTCCCTCTCACTACCCTCAGTTCCATATATGCCCATGGTTCTTGAGGATGTAGCTATTCCACCTGTAACAATTCCAAGTTTGAAAGTTGTTGTATCTTCCTCATTTTTGTCCTTTACATTAATAACTTAGTTGATAACTCAGATAACTTATAGGATTGGATAATTACAAATAATAAACTCCTTCCTTAGAATTTTATCAAGGTGGTATTTCAACCAGTTAATCCCTCTTTTCATGATCTACCCACATAGAGTAGAACTCAATATCAATCAGTTTGTTCAACTTTAGATTCACCATATTGCCAAAATGGATCCAAAACCTTTAACATATTGGCAAGGAAATATGCAACTTCAAACCTAGGGAAAGAAAAAAGAAGAAAAAATTAATATCAAATATTGTTGGTAAAAAAATAAGCATCGGTCAAAAAAACAATATTGATTGAAAAAAATTAGACCTATAAAAAACCCTATGACCCATGAAAAAATTATAATAAGAGGCAAGCAACATGAAATTTGAAAACCATTTCTTAAATCTAGAAAAACAATTGTTATTGGATGGGATTCCAGGTTTCAAATACTACCCAGAAATATGGAAACCATAGGTTGATATAAATCGATCCCCACTCCAATATTAAATCTTTGATGGAAAAGGGAATGAGTGTTTGTCCCTCCTAAGATTTTTTTTTATGATGAAAATATCCTTCCCTCTCAATCCCCAACAACCACAAAGAGATATAACCCAAAACAAATTTAGAAATGGCCACTTAAAGACGGGTTTCCATGTGCTAGGTGGTTTATCCTAGTTGTGATGTGTTCTTTGAGGAAAAATTGTGTTTTTTTCTTTAAAAAAAAACCATTTTTCTATTTTTTTACAAAACAACCAATCCCCCCTCATTTTCTCATTTTGGCCTTCAACTCATGATTTTTTGTGACTTTTTTCCCCTAAAATATTGTCTATTTTTAAAAATATGGTTTGGAAAACTAAAGGACATGGAAAAGAGATTGCTTGGAGGAGTATATTGGTACAATGAACTAGATTCATTGAGTTGGTATACCCCTAATGGTGTGAATCCACTTGCACAAATGATATTACAGTTACACCAGATTCAAAAGGTGATCAACCCGATGCCTAATCTTTACATCTAGAATATAAGATATTGCAATTAGACACTTGTAGCGAATGGTATGTTTGAAAACTATGCGTGAAGTCAGCACTATATTTTTCCAAGATCTCAAAATGTTACAATCTTTCAAATTTTATAACCTTTGTTGTATAAATCTATTGGGAAGATGATAGAAAAAAATCTAGGCATTTGTTGTTTTTGCTAAATCTTATCTTGAAGTCTTTCTTTTCCTTCTAGGGAAAACTAAAACTTATTAATATCCTTACTATAGAGTAGCAATGTGCCAATTTGTCATGTTCCTAGCTTTAGTATGACTCTAATTTGTGAATTTGCATAAAATTGAGCTACCCTTTATTGTTTTTGTTTATTTGTAGAAAGCATAAAAGCTAGTAACAATGTTCAATAGTACTTAGTATCCATTAGTTAGATATTTTTGTCCTTTGGGTTTGTTGATTTCTTCTCTTTGATAGGGCAATGTTTTTTCCTTTATGAATAACATTTATGATATTAGTCTCAAAAAGAGAAACCATGTAGGCTTATAAGGTAGAGTTAAATAGAAAAGATCTAAATTCTTATACCATGTACACATTTAAGTAGATCTCACTCTAAAAAATTCAGTTAGGGCCTCCAAATCTATATTATTGACCCATCCTATCATATCCATTGACAACAAATCGCCCCTCTAATAGAGTTTGAAACAACCAAATCCTTTGGTGCATATCCCAAGATAATGTGCCTGAATTTGTTTATTAACCTAGTGCTTGAATGCATTTATGTTAAGGAAACCAATTAGATGAGTGTCTATATTTTCTCAGTTGAAGACTACACAATTAACATCACATCTCAAGTGTCCTTTTAATTTGTTGAACATTGGACTATGTAATTAGGTCAACTGTGGGTAAGTTGTGATGTCCCTTTCCAAGTGATCACTCCAAGTGGATGATGTAGTAGCCTTACATACTCTTGTAGGCTATAGACATCAAAGAAAAGGGGGTCAATGTGATTATTTGATGCCACTTAGGCCTAAAATGTTATATTTCTAAAGTGACATTAGGAAAAAGGGAAAAAGGATTATAAAGTGGCATTGTGACTAATAGGCAATTAAACATTAGAAAGGTCACTTTAATCTTTTAAGTTAAAAGGGTTAGAAAAAGGTAAAAGGGTCAAGGAAGCCTGAAGGGTAAATGAAGAGTTACAAGAGGAGGAGGGTGCAACACTTGGCCATAATACAATGTTTATTTGATTATTTTCCTTTTTGGCTTGGATCTATTGGAGCTATGGTTTTGTAGGGTTTTGGAGATAAACCCTAAGATAGAGATTGGATTTGGCGGTGAAACTATCCACCCTAGCTGATCGTAGAGGAGTGACCATTCAAATCTCTTCATTGAGCTTCAATGTGGCTGAGAATTTCGTCATTTGCTAGCTAAGATTTCATTGTAGAGGTTGATTTTGGCTTGAGAATATTGAGCTAGCTTGTGGCTTCATTTCTTGTGTTGGGGGGGAAGTTTCTTGTCAAAAGGGGTTGAGTTTACCATTGCTGGGAGAATTACCTCCTTGATTGATTGAGCTAAGTATTGTAGGGGTCGTTTTCCTTGATGGGAGGCCGAATCTTGATTTGATGGGTTGATTTTGTGTGTTGGGTTAGACTCCCTCAAATCTGGGTTGAGTTCTTCATTTCTGGACAAGTTTCCTAATCAGAGGGACGAGATCTCCTTGTTGGTCGAAGTTATCTTTATTTTTAGGAAAATTTCAATGTTGAGGGCCAAGTTACTTTTCAAGGGGAGAAAATCTCTTTATTGATTGGGGGTTAAGTTTATGTCAGGGATGATTCCTTGGTTGCTGCAATTTTTTTTGTCTAAAAGGGGCGATTTTATCACTGTTGAGGGAAAGTTGTGTGGCCAGAACTGACTCCATTCTTTGTTGGACCGAGATATTCACTACAAGGTCATTTTTTGTTGAGAAGGAAGGTTGTATATCTCAAGTGGATCGATTTATGTGTTGTGGGACTTATATTTCCTTTGGGATGTTATTCTAAGTCTCTTTTGGTTCCCAAGTTTGTGAAGATTGTTCCATGTTTTTGAAGATCATATTCTTACCATTAGGACTGAAGTGAACTAATGTTATAACCCAGCTTGTAACAAGTTTGACTATTAATAATGTTAGTCCATATCTATGTTCATCTTGTTGCATATTTGTGTTGTTTCTCATTGCAAAAATTCTATATACATTCTATATACCTTTCTGGCACCAAATCCATCCTTGTTCAAGGATAAACACATTTAGAAAATCATAACAACAACATACAAAACAAACGGTAACAATAAGAGAGTATATCAATGGATTTTGAACATGTCACCCAAGTGTTTGTCATAATCTTTGAACCAGAAAACACTCAAAAATTTCCAGTAGTCTTAGATGGGATATCACATAAGCACTTGCAAACACCTATTAAGTCATCTCTTATGATTTAATTTGATCAAACCATAACATATATTTAGATGTGAAGACTTGCTTATCTAATATACAATTATTGTCAAATCAAATTTGATTTTTGACAAATGGAGTAGAAACATGACTTTCCTATGAATTCACTTTTGAATTTAATGTAGAAAGGAGTATATTTGAGTCCCTAAAAATGTAAATGTGTGTCATGTACAATGACATCATCATTCATGCAAACTATAAATGATGACCATGTTGCTAACAAAATAATTTATAACATATCAAAATATGTTACCTCACTACATATTAGTTTTCCCTTTGTATAACCCAATGGACTAGGTTAATTGGTTCAAACAAATTGTTTCAAGGTAAACTTCTCTATGAGGTCTCTGGTTCTAGTTCAACTAGGTCCCATTAGGTTACCAATTTCTATTGAGGCTAGTCGTATGTTGATATTTGTAGCATCAAACATGTATTTCCACATTGGTTGTGTGTCTAACATGTGGAAGTATTCATCAATACCTCTCGAGGCTTAGGAAATTCACTTTATAACTAATTATTAAAGTGAATGCCCTTTTATAATTAATTGAGTTTAATTTAATGAAATGCTTAAGCTTTTGGCATTAGTGAATTAAATTAAATCTTAACCATTAATCTCAAGTGTTGGTGAGATCTAATATCAACCATTGATCTCTTTGGATGTCTAGAGTTTTGGATTTAGGGTAAAATCAACATTATAAAGGGTAGCTAAGGTGAGAGGAGGAGACACACAAGGAGAGAAAAGAAGGAATTTTGCTAGTGTGGAGTCACGAAGGACTGTGACTCAAGAGGATCTCAGATAGGTGAAGAAGGAATTTCACCTAGAGATCAAGTGTGCAGGGTCCAAGGAAGGAAGCAAGGGGATATCAACAAAGGAGTAGCGACCAACAAGATCGAAAGATAGATCTCGATGTGTGATCAACTATTTTGGTTTTTGTATTTTTCCTTAGAGGGGCCATTTTCCCAAGACAAGAGCCCTTGTAAGCTTGGATTCATTTATAATGAAAATCTTGTTTGAAGGGAAGAAATATGTGCGTACACTTATGGTTTCTTGTTTATTGCTTCAACTGATTTGTTTATTTAAATTGTTAAAACTCAGTTGTATTTTTATTCAGTAAATTTGTAGTAGTTTTCTACAAGGTATTTACTACGAATTAATTGTTAGGGTGTTGGGTTAGTAAAATTAACATGTTATCAAAGATAGATCTGTGAGAAGGAAACCAAGTGTGCACAGATCCAATGATTTCTCTTAGAGACAATAGTACAACAAGCAGGAGAAAGAAAACCCATCAAGCACAAAACATTTTGTGTGCGGGCCATATAACCAAGGACAATCGTACAGACCAGATCTGACTGCAGAGGGGTTGTATAGGTTGCATACGGATTGTACAGGGCTTTAGTAGGGTCATACAGGCCATGTACATGTTGTAGAAGTTGTGCATGGGTTTTCATATAGTTGTATGACACATAGACAGTTGTAGACAGGTGTGGAAAGTTGTTTGGTGTCACGAGCATCCCCAAATAGGCCACTAGAAGTTGTTCGGTGTCATAGACAACCCTAGACAGGAAGCATGAAGTTTTTGGGTGCCACAGGAAGCCTTAGATAGGTCACGGGTAGCAGCAAGAGCCTGTGGGAAGACTTAAGCAGAGTGCAGACAACAACAATAGGATCGGGTAGTGGGAAGTAGGTCTGGGAAGTGGGAAACAAGTCCAGGAAGCATAAAAAAAAATTAGGGAAGAAGTGTTGGGTGGCTTGTTGAGTAGTGGCAGAATTCCAAGCAGGGTTCCATTAAGCTAGTAGAGGAGATCGGATCATTTTTGGTGCTTGATAGAATAAGCACACGATAGTTTTTTTTACAAATTGAGAAATGGCAATGGCTTATCTTAAGTTTGAATACAGGTTGGATGGGGCATCTAACTTTATTTCTTGGAAAGAGAGGGTGACCTTGCTTTAGAAGGAACATGATCTGTGGGAGATCATGGAAAAGGTTATTCCTACACCGATAAATGGAATAGAAAAGGTGGATCTTGAGAAGAAGGACATTAAATCCCAGAGAGTCATCATGGATGCCTTGAAGGATCATTTGATCCCTCACTTGGAAGAGAAGCATCCGACTAGAGAGATGTTCAAGGTTCTAGTGTATTTGTTCTAGAGTGATAACTTGAATAGGAAGATGGTCTTCAGAAACAAGCTCATATACATCCATATGTCAATATCTGACAATGTTACCAGTTACTTCATGAGGATCACTCAGACACGTGATCAGCTTGTAGCCATTGGGGATAAAGTGGATGACAAAGAATTTGTGAATGTGGAATTGAATGGGTTTACCAAGTCTTGGGAATCATTTTTCAAATGGATTGTGATTGGGAGAAGATTCCAGATTGGTAAAGGATTTGGGATGATTACATCTAGGAAGAGACTCGGGAGGAGTCTAAATAAGGAAAGAAGGAAGATGGAGAGGAGAAATTGACTTGGTTAGTCAGACTAGGAGGAGAAAAGGACAAGGTTCCAAGGAAGGAGGAAATGACTTGAGTAAAATAAAGTGCTTTGTGTGCCACAAGATGGGGATCTATCCATCACAATGTCCATAGAAGAAGAAAGGTAAGAAGAAGAAGCGACATGTAGAAACAACAACAAAAACTCAGATGGATGAGTTTGCTGCGAAGTTTGAGAAGGATTTCTCACTGGTCTCCTAGTTCTCTACTAGCACCATCACAAGGAATGCATGGTAATTGGACATTGGTGCATCTCATCATTTGTCAGAGGCATGAGAGATTTGCAACAGTCTGACGCAGAAGTACTCATGATATCATGTGGATCTTGGTGACGATGTCAAGTATACAATGGAGGAGGAGGGAACTATCTTGTTCCATCTTGAGTCATGAGGTTCGTTGGAGGCCTAGGATGTGCTTTATGTAGAGATGAACAAGAATTTGTTCTTAATATCATATTTGGAGGACAGGGGTTTTTCTATCTTGTTCAAGAAAGGGAAAGTAATCATACATTCAGAGGGAGCTATCCTTGACACAACAATAAGCATTGGTGTCATAGAGGGAAAGCTATATAGGTTGTAGGAAATTCCTATTCATGGGCCCAAGGGGATCTTGGATCATGGATCGATGTCAGTGGAAGAGGACAAGGAGTAGGAGGCTCTAAAGTGTGAGCAGAGTTCACAAACTTCCAGTACATGAAATCAACCTTCAGGTAGGAAGGAGGAGTTATCCCCTTCCAGTTTTGTCAAGAGACCCAGTTGGTATGAACTAACATTGATGGATTCTTAGGAGCATGTGGAGGCTCCTAGGAGCACATACATGGAGAGAAGGTCTCTGAATAAGTGTCCATACTTTAGGGAACTAAAGTGTAACATCATCTATTCCAAGAATTCCAATGTTTAGGAAGCAACAAACCAACAATGTTGAAAGGATGTCATTGTGCAAGATGATGTGTGTGACATTGTACCAGGGTCATAGGAGAGCCAATTCTAGGTGGATCTTCAAGAAGTAACTTCCTCAATAAGAGGGCGTATTGATGTTTGTAGAATTGGACATGTACTTCCACATTGGTTTTATGCTTAACATGTGGAAACCGTCATTAATACCTCTTAAGACTTAAGAAATTCACTTTAATTAAGTAATTATTAAAGTGAATGCATTTTTATAATTAATGAGTTTAATTTAATGAAATGCATAAGTTTTTGGCATTAATGAATTAAATCAAATCTTATCCATTGATCTCAAGTGTTGGTGAGATCTAATCTCATCCATTGATCACTTTGGAGATCTAGGGTTTTGGATTTAGGGTAAACTCAACATTATAAAAGGAATCTAAGGTGAGAGGAGGAGGAGACACACAAGGAGAGAAAAGAAGGATTTTTTCTAGTGTGGAGTCATGAAGGACTGTGATTCAAGAGGATCTCAAATAGGTGAAGGAATTTCACCTAGAGATCAAGTATGCAGCGTCCAAGGAAGGAAGGAAGGGGCAAGTGTGCAGAGTCTGAGGAAGGAAGAAAGGGGCAGCAAAGGAGTAGCAGCCAACAAGATCAAAGGACAGATCTTGAGGTGTGATAATTTATTTTGTTGTTTTTATTTTTCCTCGAAGGGGCCATTTTCCCAGGACTAGATCCCTTGTAGTCTTGGATTCATTTATAATGAAAAGATTATTTGAAGGGAAAAAATGTGTGCATAATTGTGGTTTCCTGTTTATTGCTTCCATTGATTTATTTATTTAAATCGTTTTAAAAAATTTGCAATAGTTTTCAACAAAGTATTTACTAGGAATTAATTGCCAGGGCATTAGGTTAGTAAAATTAACACGTTTAATCGACCCTGCATCCAAATATTTTGGAAAAGAGGGCACGATCCCACTAGGTTTTTCTTGGGAAAAAAATCATTTCTTTTCCAAGGTGGTACTATTCTTACTTTTTTTTTCTTTTTTTTAATGTTTCCCAAATCTTTGAAGTTTGACCTATAAATTATTGGGGATGCTAAAACCTTGATAATTTTATGAGTGGAAGATAAAAGAGGAATTTCTCCTCTTGAAATATCTTGACCAAACTAAAACAATGTGTTAATCCCTGACTATGTTGGTATGAAGCTACGATAATGATTTACGAGTACACTTGTTTTCTTATGTGTTTTATGTTTTGACAAATAAAATGAAGGTATACATAATTCTTAGTTGATTTTATCTTAAAAAACCTTATGCATAAGAATTCGATATCAGATTCATCACCATTGATTAGTTTAGAGATGTTGGTATTTTAAGATGAAATGTCCTTCCTGCTTGGGAATAAGAACTTGTGACTATTGGTGTAGTATTATGATAATATTCTGACCGTGAGCCTTTGCCAAACAATTCATAAACGCAATCCACAAAACTAATTTCCTCCCTCTATTTATGTTGTTGGATGGGTGTGTTATGCTTTGTTCTACTGACAAGTGGTGCAATCCCTCACATGCTTCAACACATCATCCTTAAGGCCCTTCTATGAGAACCTCTCTTAAGCCAGCATGTAAGTCTTTAGAAACCCCTGGTGGCCTGCCAAAGGTGAATCATGTGATGCATGCATGATATTCTTCTTAAGCCCGGATTCTGGTACCAAATAGATCCTGCCCTTGTAGTATATGATATCATCTACTACCTTGTACCTGTCATCCTATGCTTGTCCATCCAAAAGTTCACAAGAAAAATTATTTTTTGAGTAATCCACCAAAATATGGGACTTCCAATCTACAGAAATATACATAAGAGATAGAGTAGTTGGCTTCCTCGAGAGGGAATCCACTACAACGTTTTTTTACCCTTCACATACTATATCTCAAAATCATATGTTTCTATTTTACTTACCCATTTTTTTTGCCTCTCATTTAAATCCTTTTGCTCTAAAAAGTGCCTTAGGTTGTTGTGATCTATTTTAACTTTAAATTTTTTGCCCACCAAGTATTGCCTGAATTTGGCCAAGGCATGCATGATTATCAACATCTCCTTATCATATATGGAATAGTGATGCTCATACTCCTTGAGCTTCCTGCTCTCAAAGTCTAGAGGGTGATGATTTTGCATTAATATTGCCCCTATTCCTTCCCTGGATGCATCACGCTCTAGTACAAACGGTTGAATGAAGTATGGCAATGTTAGAACTAGGCATGAACTCATCACTTCTTTAAGTCTCTCAAATATCTCATGTGCTTCCCCCGACCAACTGAACATCCCCTTCTTTGTGAGGTCTGTGAGGGGTATTGTCAACTGTGAAAATCCTTTAACATACCGCCTGTAGTAAGTGTAGAGGCCTAAGAAACCTTTCAACTCTGTCAAATTCTTAGGTGTAGGCCACTCCATGATAGCTCTAATTTTTTCAAAATGAACCTGCACTCCATTTGCTCCTATCACATGCCCCAGATATAACATTTCCTACATTCCAAATCCACACTTAGACAATTTTGTGTATAATGAATGCTCACCTAAAATTCCCAATACCTCATCCAAGTGTTGTAGATGTTCTTCCCAGGTCTTACTGTAGATCAAGATGTCATCAAAAAATACCGATAGGAATTTATGCAGATGCTTCTTGAACGTATGGTTCATGCATGAATGGAATGTGGCAGGTGCGTTTGTCAGTCCAAAAGGCATAACCAAGAATTCATAGTGTTTGTAATGGAAACATAAAGTTATTTTTGGAACTTCCTATTCCCTTACCCGAATCTGATGATACACATAACGAATATCAATTTTTGAAAAGTATTTCGCCCCCTATAATTCATCCAGCAATCCATCAATTTGTGGGATCGGGTACATGTTCTTAATAGTCTTCTTGTTTATGTTAGAATATAGAAGATTGTGTGCTTGTTTTACCATTGACAATACCCTTGTCACCCAACCATAGGCCGAAGCCACCCTCCGAGCACCTTAACCTTGACTAAGAATTACTCCAGAAGAAAACCCTAGGCTAGATAGCCAAACAAGGTGTAGCGCATCTTCCTCCAAGGATAGGGCACCAACAATAGCTGATCAGATAGTCCAAACCCTAGCCAAGAGATAGTCCAAGCCAACACTGAAAACTGGTTGCTGCAGCAACTACACCTGCAGCTCTCCTCCACATGTGCGCACCAAACTGGGAACTGCAGTGCACACCAGTTGCTACTCTGCAATTTTGAGATGTGTCAAATGAGAACTAGCGCCCTGTATTTATAGTGGTTCTTCCAGATTTGTTGGGGCCAACTTCTCCTTCTGGGTACCTGTATGTTCAGTATATATTAATTATTCTGGCCGACTTCTTCTCTTGGAGGCTAATAACCTAATACATATTATCTTCTTGAGCCGACAAGTCTTCTAGGGTTATTAGCCAATTCATTAGGGTTTCTCTTGTTTCCCGGAGTCTTATATTCTCGTCAGGTTTACACGTGGAGGTAAATACCTCCCGCAGATACCATAA
>JASDQU010735220.1:7210-18826 GCA_032191745.1 Picea mariana
AGGAGTTAGAAGAAGATCTAAATAACCTTAGTGATGATGATATTGAGCCACATTTAACCAGGCAGGATTATGAGAAGTCTTTAGACCTGAAATCACTATTTAATAATGAGGAAAACATCATTAATATGGGAGACTCTACATATCAAGGTCTCGTCGACTCAATAATGGTTGAAATCCAACAAAAATATGATTTAAGGCCCAAAGAGAAAAATTCTACAAATGTTCCACCAAAAAATATTTATCACGAAGTAAAATGAATGACGCAGCAGTTACTAAACCACAGAAAGAAACACAAGCTACCCGAACAAAGCCAATTGAAACAAGAACAATGCAAACTAAGAAGTATAAAAATACGTAATCATAAGTTCCAATGAGAGAAATTGAAAAAAACAATTGGAGGTTTCATTTTGGAAAATGAACTTAATAAAATTAAAATCCTAATGACTCTGGTTGAACTTGCAAAAAACCTGATTTATAAAAAACAGATCGCTAAAGCGATAAAAAAAATT
The DNA here is from genome assembly GCA_032191745.1 of Picea mariana. Classification (NCBI taxonomy): domain Eukaryota; kingdom Viridiplantae; phylum Streptophyta; class Pinopsida; order Pinales; family Pinaceae; genus Picea; species Picea mariana. The sequence goes on from JASDQU010735220.1 coordinate 7,720, forward strand.
GATGTTGAATGTCAAGCAGACGTTATTAATTTGCAGGACGAAAGACTTACGATCATGTTCGGTCCACACATTGAAAACAATAAAGATTATATTTCTCCATTCTATATTACACTAACTGTGCATGACCATTTACTCCACAATTGCATGTTAGATTCTGGGGCCTCTCATAATTTAACGTCTAAAACTATCATGGAAAATTTGGCCCTCGAAATTACCAGAACTTATCAAGACTTCTACTCGTTTGATTCTAGAAAGGTTAAGTGTCTAGGCATGATTTAAGATTTGGTAGTAAATCTTGCTCAGATCCCTATGAAAAGTATCCTTATGGATGTGGTCGTTGCTGACATCCTTTCCAAGTATGAAATGCTTCTATCCAGGTCTTAGGGCACAAAATTAGGAGGATCAGTTCAGCTGGACATGAATTACGCTACGATCCCAATTTTTGGTGGGAAATTCACGCGACTGTAAAGAGAAGCTAGATTGGTGTATACTGTAAGTGACCCTCAAAAACCCAATAATTACCCAGTCTATGTTGCTGATAAGGACTTAGAAAATTGTATATTATCTATAGATGATGATTTTGAAGAATGTAAAAAAGAAGAAAATAAAAAAATAGAAATAACAAAGAAAAATGTAAATGTTAGAGAAGGAATGCAGAAAATGTTCTTTGATGGTGCCTCATCCTGCGAAGGACCGAGAGCGAGAGTTTTATTCGTGGCACCAGGTGATGATTATGTTATTCCCTTCTCTTATAGATTACAATGGGATATTGATGATACGAATAATGTCTGTGAATATGAATCTTTGTTTTTAGGATTAGAAGCTGTAAGGAAGCTAAAAATCGAACATCTGATAGTTTATGGTGATGCAGAGCTTATTGTAAAACAAGTGAAACAATAGTATCAAGTTAATAACCCAAGGTTGAGATCATACAGGAATTGTGCCTGGGATCTTATAGAGAAATTCTTCTCGTCCTTTAATATTCACTCTATTCCCAGGATGGAGAATCAATAAGTTGACTCCTTGGCCAAGGCTATTGCGACCTTCATACCCCCTGCTATCTTGAAACTGAAGTATCACATCGAGATGAGGCATAGACCTTCAATCCAAAACAATGTTCAGCACTGGAAAGTGTTCGAAGACTACGAACAAATCAAACAGTTTATGGAGATGGTTGATGAGTTTTGTGAAACTCACATAGATCAAGAAAACCAAAATGATCATGCTTGGGTTATGCAAGAAGGAGAGAACCTATAAAAATTCCAAGACAAGAATGCAAACCACCACATGCTCTTGATTAAGAACAATCAGATTCCCAAAGGCCTTATCTACTTAGAAAGGTTGTTTGACCATGATGACATATCTTTAAAGTCTACCTTACGTCCCCAAACTAAAGAAGTTGAAGACTGTAATGTAGGAGGTAACAAAAAATCCCAAAATGGTCAAGATATCAAAATACCTTCCGACCTAAATGAAAAGTAAGTACGTTGAGTTTCTTAGGAAATACAAAGACGTTTTTGCATGGTCTTATGCTGATCTAAAAACTTATGATACCTCTGTTATTGAACATAAGATTCCTTTAAAACATGGTATTAAACCTTTCAGACATAAAATTAGATAGATAAACCTGATTCTCCTGCCAGTGATAGAAAGGGAAGCTAAGAAAATTCTTGATGCAAAAATCATTGTTCCACTCAAGTACTCTGAATGGGTAGCGAATTTGGTCTCGTCAGAAAGAAAAATGGTGAAATAAGGCTCTGTGTTTATTTCAGAAACTTAATTTGGTTCAAGGTTCCTTTTAGAACGAGATAAAATTCTTACTCTTTGTGTTAAATTTCGCATAGAAACACTTCATGACCTATATTCCATGTGACCATAGGCGGTGGGTAGGTGCTAATCAAAACACATGTTTAATCATTTATCAAGATCAACGATCATGTTTTAATTTGGAAATTGAGATGGACGATTGTATTTTATTTCAAAACTTCATCCTTCGAGACTTTCAGCGTTTGCAGTCATTCAATCCTCTCAAAGTGCATTTCTCCGAGGTAGATCAAATAGTTAGAAATTAATCTGTAATTAAGCAGACAATTCTCATTTACTTCGGGATTTCATAGTTTCAGAACTTTGACTTCTATAGTTTTCCAACTCCTTCAAAGAAAATACCATCGAAGTGCTTATCAACACTTCCCTTTTCTAATAGCCTTCATAAGTCCAGGATATAGGACCATGGGATTATTAATTTAAACAATGTTCCTAGTGCCTCATGGCTTATGTGTCTGTAACTCATGACCAGGGGTTGGAACCTAGTCCTTTGGACTCTAGCATTCGAATGATTTATCCTTTACAAGCATCCAATATTTTGAAGTTTGAACTTCCTGAAGTGGTTACCTCTCACAATGGTTGATCCGATGATTAGAATGATTCCCGAAACAAAATCAATGATCTAGCTTCAATCCTTACACTATCCTTCCACTGGCTTAATCCAATGGCTATGAATTAATCAAACGTTGAGATGGATGGCCAAGATTATTTCAGAGTTAAACTTGCACGAGGGATAAATCTTATTCCAACCTCTGAACCATAAATCGCCTAACCACGCATCATACACACATTATTTCAGAGCTTGGAAGGGTGTTTTTCCAAACCGCTTTGGTTGAATTCTGAAATAGCTTATACTCATTGATCTATATATCATATTGACGGTTGTGAATGGATCTTGTCTTCATCCTTTACCCGTGGTTGATCAACGGTCAAGAATGAATTTGGCCTTCGGCGCTTCGGGTAGTTTCTGGTGGTATAATTTGTTTTCCCCGAAAGACATACTCCCAGAGTGACGTAGCTTTCTGATGTCACTACTAATGTGGCACTAGCCGAGTGGTTTCCATGTGTCACTTAGATTTGTGACTTATGTATACCTAAGATGCCAAATGTACCTTGATACTTGTCACCATTTGAATGTGCAATGTGTCCTCGCCGACATGGTCTTGTGGACTATGATGACATGGTCTCTCAATGTGTGTGCCATGTGTCTTACTTCATGAATTTGGAGCTCTGGTCTTCGGGTGAACTTACATGTTCTAAACCCTTTTTTCACTGAAGTGGTTAGAAACGAAGTTGACCACAATCAAACTCACCTGTCCTGATCCAACGATCATCATGCATTGTCTAGATATGATGATCCTTATTCAATTTGAAAATTCAGGCTTTGGCCTTCGAGTAATCTTACATGTTCTTGGCTTCTTTTCACTAGAGTGGTTAGTTCCAGAGTTAACTGATGCTACACAATGTTGATCTGATGGCTATCATTGATCTTGAATTGCTCCTTAGATCCGATGTCTTATTTTTACTTCAGAACTTTGGCTTTAGCTAAAATTCCTTCATGCAAATTTCCTTCGGTCGATATTATCCAAAGTGGTCAATGTCGGGCTGACCATGCGTACGTCATTTCCACAGTCGATGGTCCATTACTCTTAGTAATCGATATGATGGTCTATATTTAATCTATATCTCACGATCTAAATCATTCCCAAATCTTCAAAAGATGAACATGATTCTCGTCTTCTTTATGCAAGTTTCCTCTATGATCCGACGGTCGAAATTTGTCCCAGAAACTACACCATCGGACATGATTCCTCCCCGATAGTGTTTCTACAATGTGTTCTCCCTTCTAAGATTCAGGTTAATTTTCTTATGCTCCTTATTTAACATCAATGACAATATCATACCACTGTGTCCAACAGAGCCTTCCTTCCATGGACATCCTAGTTAGAGCCTTGTTTTCCATTTGGTGCTCATGTTGAATTACTTCATAGGCATGAGAGTCATTTTAGTCCTGCCATGACTTTGTGTTGAAGCCTCATCCTTCTTCTTCATCATTTTTTTGGCCTATACCCATGGGTATCCCCTAGAGCATAGTTTGTCTTCTTTCAAGATCACTTAAAACATGAAAGTGATATCTACAAGAGATTGTTTACCCTTTTCATCCTCATTTAGATTACATATGAAAAGGATCCCCCCTAGAGTCTTCTTTAAGCTCTTTTCAAACTCTCTAAAATTCAAAATATTTTTGAGCAATCTTGTTTCCCTTCATGCTCGCCAACATGAAATTTGAAAGCACGTCTATCCAACAATAGTTTACCCCTTTTTCGGTCCAGATGATTAATTTTACGAAAAAGGTACACCTTAGGAGCTATGGTTCGTTAGGAGAGTATTCTCAAGTGTAAGTTTAACCCTTTTTTGGGCCTAAGGGACTAAATTTGCAAAAAAGGGCCATTCTCCCTAGTTTTGGTTTATCTCTTTTTCCTTGAAGATTATTTATGAAAAAGGAAACCCTTGGAGTCTTCTTTAATCCCTTTTTAGAATACCTAAACAAAAAAAGATCATTGAGTGACCTTGTTTCTTTCACACTCATTAATTGGTCCATAAAGAACATCTATTTGGCATAAGTTTACCCCTTTTTTGGTCAATAGATTAACTAGGAAAAAGGTACGCCTTGGGAGACACGTCTTGCCGGGAGAGTTCTCATAAGTTGTGTTTTATACTTTTTCGGGCTCATGGGACTAACTTTACAAAAAAATATGAGGAAGTCCATAGTTAATCTCTTTTTAGACTCCTTAAAATTGAAAAGATAGTTGCGTGATCTTGTCTCTATTAGAATCATTAAAAAGGTTTTGAAGAGGCATCATTTTGGTATAATTTTAACCCTTTTATGGACCGAATGGACTATGTATGAAAAATGAATGCTTTGGCCCTAATGACTAGAAGAGTTCTCCTTGGTATGATTTTATTATTTTTCAGGCCCTGGAGACTAAACTTACAAAAAACACCACTTTGGAGTCTTGTTTTACTTATTTTTTAGACTCTCTAAACGTGAAAAACCGTTGATATTACCTTCTTTGGGCTCGTAAAACTTTACATTGAAGGAGTCTCATTGTGTCAATCTATAATTGCATTGCATGTCTCACTCTTGCATATTTGGCCTAATGTTGGCTCCATTTTTCTGTTGCTAAACTTTTAGAGAATTGCTTAGGTGTAGGCCTTGCAACATTTTTACATTTGCGATATGACACCTTGACCCATGGAGGAATTTTCCTGAGTGTCCCTATCCTACATAGCTCTATTTTCACTTAGCATAAGTATGTTCCACACACTTGGAACTAGTTTTCTTTCCCACCTTGCATAGCCATGCACCTCTGAAACTGACCCGCATATTCTGTGAAACTTGAGCAATTGTCTATGCCGTGTGTGTTATAACTGTGGGATGTTGTGGCCACGCAGTCCCTTGGTTGAGTGTGATTGGCTACCATCATTTGTTCCTTGTTGAGTCTTTTTGTCCTCCTTGTGTTAGAACGAAGCTGAAGAAGTAGGTTGTCAGGCCTGTGTGCAACACTCTCTCCAGGTGAGAGAGGTGGTTGTGGTTGAAGAAGCAAGTTGTCAGGCCTGTGAGCGTCTCTCTCCAGGTGAGAGAGTTCACGGAGGAAGTGAGAAATCCTAGAAGGATTCTTGTAACTGCCACAGAGCTCGGAGAATTCTGGTTCGGTCTATTCTTGAAGCCCAAGACAAGGGAGGTTTAGCAGTTGAAGGATTGTCTTGGTGACAATGAAGGTGTATACTCTTGGGGTGGGACAAACATGTGGGGAATGAGAGTCTATGAGAAGTGGGAATAAGTGGCTCTTGGGAGCGAATCCTTCCTCATAAACTGTGTGTCTTCCGTTGACCTTGCCTAGCCTAGGATTCCCTTGCCTGGTGGAGCTTAGTCCTAGCTCAGGGGTGACCTACTGCTGAGAGTGATGACCAATGTGGTCTAAGGCTGGGAGGTTTGTGGAAGGTCTGCACGCAGTTGGTGGTGTATTATAGTTTCAAAGATAAGTATCATTATGTGTTTTAATTTTGTACTTAATTAAAATGCATGTTCTGTGATACTTGTCATATTATCATGTATTACGTTTCTAGTTTGAATTTTTGTTAATTATGTTTAAGTCTGTATGACAGCAGTAAATCCATGTCAAATGTCTTAATTTGATTTAATGCTTATTCTTTATAAATGTTGCATGTTATATATTTAAGTATGAGAATGTTTCAGTGAAGTAGCATTTCCGAGCAAGTGGGTTGATGGTCAGGGACGTTACAATATGGTATCAGAGCCATGTTTTCAACACTGAGCCTGGATGGGCTGGATAAGTGGTCTTTGGACCCAAGGTTTCGAGTGGAAGTGGTGCTCATAGGAACCAATTTCAAACCTTAGGTTGTTTATGAGTGCCAAGGGGTTACATTGGTCATGTTACGAAGCTTAGGAGGAGTAGCGGTAGAATAAAACCGCAATCAACGTGGTATTTGACCACAGAGAGACAACTCTCAACACTTGGGGTGTTGGAGCTATAGGATATGTTTAGACAAAAAGGAAATTCAGTAGGACCATTAGATATGGAGAAGGTACATGAGGGTTATCGTGGAAGCCCTTCGGAGTTCGAAAATCAGGAGAAGTGTGGTGCGCAGAGGCATAAATGCCCGAAACCCAAAACCTAGAAGTCTCGAGGGAGATCCACATAGTAGATCTGGAGAAAATAGCTTGACTGTTGGATCAATCAAAACAACAGATTGTAATTTTGGGAGTTTGGCTATCGAGAGAAGTGGGATGTGTCCTTGCAAAAACTCCTGAAGTCTGAAGTTCCGAAGTGAAAGAGTAGACGTGGTGGGGTCGGATGATGTCACTAGTATTCCACCATGTGGCATCCTGTGTGAACAGGGTTAGTGGGGTCCAAGTTTACGTAACATAGTTATGGGTCAGAGGACCCACAATGGCGTTTATCATGATACATCAAGATCAACAGTTAGGAGACATTGCGGGGACCCAAGTTGCACAGAAAATAATTATCCAAGCCAGTCTCGCAATGCAAATCGTGGTTTCACTGAGGGGTTACGTGTCAGCGTCAGGATAATTGTGGAATGAAGGGTGGGTTACTCCAAAACCATCATTGCATGCCCTCAAAATTGGGAAAACATTAAGTGATGTAAGGTAATGGCATCACCTAAGGTGACGTGGAAGTGTTCAGGGTGTGTGAATGCAAAATCTTCTGAATTCCCAAAGTACCGAAACTCAGACGCCCGAGGTTCCACAGTGATTGTCAGTCGTTGGATGCTAGGTAGAAGTGGATGGTTGATCCAGCCTATGTCGTGAGTTTTTTAGTCCAGAATTTGGGAAGTTGTTGTGAAGTTCTTTGAAACCTCATGAAATGTGAAGTCGCGAAGTGCCCTTTTTTCTATGTGAGTGGTCACGACTCGTGATCACGTGTGTTAGGGATTAAGAGAGAAGGGGTTAGAGCCCGAAGGATTTTTACAGAGATGAGCAGAGCTTGGAAAATTCATGAAATCTGAACGTTTTCTTAATTCAAATTTGTTTATGAATGTTGTGGGATTTGTTAAGGAATAATGGCTTGAAAAATTCCGGTTGTCTACACATTGTGTTTGTAGAAGTTTAGCGAGTTCCAGAACCGAGTAGAATTTCTATTGAGTGAAAAATAAATGGAAGAGACACATAATGATTCCAGTTCAGAGAACGAATCTAAAGGGATGGATGTTCATTTGGGAGTTGAAGGGTCGAAATCCAATGGGCATGGAGAAGAGATAGATAAGGAAGGGCATATGATGAAGATCATTGAAAAATTGTAGAAAGATGCCCAAACTCACTGAACAGATAGAAAAAATATCAGGAAATCTCAGGATAAACAAGGTGAATTCAACTTAAAGTTGATGAAGAGTCTGGAGAGAATAGAAAATAAGTTGGACCAGGAGAGATACTCGAGAAAAATTGGGAGCCACCCGACTTCTGAGGGAAGAAGATCAAGGAGTGTTGGTAAACACCATCATCACTCCCAAGGTCACTCCAAGAGGAGGGCACACAGTAGTTCAAGCCCATCTCCTACCAGAAAGCACAGGAGATCTGGAGTGGATGAGCTGAAGGGAGAAATGAAAAATATTAAGCCTCCAATGTTTGATGGAGAACATAAGAAGGAGGAAGATGTTGAGACATGGTTGCTTGGCATGAGGAAATATTTCCAACTGCATAATTATTCCTCTCGTGCAGAAGGAATAATTGCAATGTATCAACTGAAGGGAAAGGCATCCATGTGGTGGGATTAGTTTGTGCAGGTGCAACACATTAGAGAGAAAGATATCACTTGGAAAGAATTCAAGAGATATTTCGAGAATAAATACTTGACTAAAAGATACTATGACAGAAACATGAAAGAGTTCTTTGAACTCAAGCTAGGAAGCATGACCATTGATGAATACGAATGAAGGTTTTTGGAATTACTGAAGTATGTTTTGTTCATCAAGGATGAGACTGTCAAGATTCAAAGGTATCTGAGTGGACTGCCACCTTCCATTGGGTACAAGATTCAGTATGATGACCCAAAAAATATGGAAGAAATGATAAGAAGAGAGAAATGATTATATGAGAAGTAAAGAGAGAAGCCTACTTTCCGAAAGGCTTGGGAAGACAAGAAGAAATTTAAGATGGATCAGAGGAAGAAGGGAACTAAGCCACCCTTTTTCAGAAACAGTCCTCAAGGACAACCATCTTTTAGAGAGCCAGGAAGGTTGAAGTAGGTGGGAAAATGCCAAGACCTCCACCTATGGAATGTTGGGGTTGTAAATAAAACCATAGGTATAGATATTACCCCCACATAAATCATAAAGTGAGAGTTGCCCACAATGTACAGTAGGCTGAAACAGTGGAGGACATGGGCAGTATAATTCCAAGGATCTATGCAGCCCTAGACAACAAGCAAGATTAACATCAGTCGCACATGATTGAATTGGAAGGTATGATTAACAACCAACCATTTACTATTTTAATTGATTCAGGGGCTAGCCATAGTTATATAGATCCTAGAGTGGTGGAAATTTTTCATTTGTCAAGAAGAAAACATGAAAATTCTTGGTTAGTGCAACTGTCTACATAAACCAAGAGGAAGGTCACTAAGTTAGTTAAGTCATATCCTGTGGACATGAATGGACTGAGAACAAAGGCTGAATTGAATGTTCTGCCTTTAGGTTCTTATGACTGTCTAATTGGGATGGACTGGTTGGACCAGCACCATGCCATATTGGACTTTTGTAATAAAGCATTCACTTTCCTGGATGAGGAAGGAAATCAGAGAACAGTCCAAGGAATTCCCAGAGTTGTTTCTATCAGATAAATCTCAGCAATGCAGTGTTAGGACCCTACAATGTACCTTTTTACTCACACTTTTTTCTACCTTTACACCCTTTTTTCACTCACATTTAAACTCACATTATCACCTTACCCTATCTTTCCAAAGGTATACAACGTCTCTTCTCTTTACTATATGTTTAATCTGTTTTGCATATAATTTTACATTACTCTGGTACTTAACCATTGATCAGAAATGTATAAGTGTTGAAACAGTTCGAACTATAGATTAACATTGAGGCCTGTTGCTGAAACAGTTAAAGCACACAACCCCTGTGGCTGAAATAGTCTGTGGACTACGATGCTGAAACAACAACTCGCACAGAAGAAGCTGCTACACTCTTCATGGTCAACAATGCTGAAACAACAACTCACACAGAAGAAGCTATTACATAGTCCGTGGTCAACGATGCTGAAACAACAACTCACACAGAAGAAGCTGTTACACCCTTTGTGGTCTATGATGCTGAAACAACAACACAAAACTGTTACATTGAAAACAATAACCGCACCTTGAGCTAGCATTAACCATCGCTGCTGCCTAAGACCAAGTTGCTGAAACAGTCAGAACGCAAATCCTGTGGCTGAAACAGCCCGCGATTTGCGATGCTGAAACAACATACAACAACAGTAACAAGAAGACAAATAAAGAAGATGTTACTCCAGCTGCAACAACAACACCTCACTCAGCACTGTAATGACATTTTGTTGTGAGAGACTAGGATATCCTAATCCAGTATAGAAAGTTGATCTGACTAACAATAGGACTCAGATGTACACATGTAATTGGATGATCAAATTGTATTGAGGGAATTCTCCTCTTTAAATAAGAGGAAATCATCATTAGAGAGGACCTTATTTTTAGCTAAGAAGGGATTTTACAGAGAAGGACGTGTTTTACTTCAGATTGTAATATGACACAGTTGACAGATGAATAAAAGACTGTTCTGAGCATTTCTCTCTAGTTCCTTTCGTTTCAGGGGAATCTTCTGAGAACGGAGGGCCCACCTTCTTCACAAGATTCACCCATTAGCTTTGTAGTGTGTTAGTGTTATTTCTGTTCATGCCTTGATTAAATTCTATTTTGTTTAAACACTACTTTACTGAACTCTGTTTTGCTGAAACACTACTTTACTGAAATCTGCTTTACTGATTGTTACATTGTTTTCATATGATTCATTCTTGGGTAATTTTTAATCATTCTAGTNAAGATTCCTGCTTGGGGAATAGGGTCATGTTCCCTGTTAAGAGATAGTTAGCCTTCCGTGTGTGTCAATTATTTCAATTAGTAATGAGTTCATGAAAGTGTGCTAATCGGAAACAGGTGCTGAAGATTCCTGCTTGGGGAATAGGGTCCTATTCCCTGTTAAGAGATAGTTAGCCTTCAGTGTGTGTTAATCATTTCGATCAGTAAGGAGTTCATGAAACTGTGATGATCGGAAACATGTGCTGAAGATTCCTACTTTGGGAGTAGGGTCTTGTTCTTTGGTTACATAATAGTTGGTCTTTCCTTTTTGTAGTGTCCTGAAAGATTTCTTTTCTAGGTTGTTTTTTTCTTAATGTAATCCAGGATTCTTTGGACAATTATTTCTTTAAACATTGAACTCTGTAATAGGTAGATTGCTTTCATGTAATTCAAGTTAGAACTTCAGTTTGTTCAAGGCAAAGTGTGAATAATATGTTTTTACTACAACTCTAGGTTGCTTTTGAGATTGAGCATATATAGTGCATGATTACCTTTGAAATAAACATACTTCCCTGGGTTGACAATTTATGTAGCACTTGATTGTTTAGTTAAATAACCAATTAAAGTGACCAACATTTTGGCGTCGTTGCCGGGGAAGGTAATTATAGATTTCAAAAGCACTTATGATTTTTCAGATACAA
>JASDQU010735220.1:37935-54485 GCA_032191745.1 Picea mariana
TGCAAATTATTGTGCTAACACCATGTAAATGTGTTGAACCTGCACATAATAGATCTAGCTAAAAAATAATACACACATTTTTAGAGAGAACTGGAGAAAGAAGAAGAAGGAGAGAAATAATGAAAGAATTCTCATTAACCATTATGAATAATGAATAGTTTACACATGATATACTCTATATATCTCAATGAGTTCACACTGGAGGTGAACCAATGCACCATAGTGGTGGTCTAGACTGATCTAGACACACACCAACAATTACAAGAGTGAACTTCCACCTAGTCTAGTCTCTCAGGCAGTTACGGGAGTGAATTACCACCTAGTTGAGTTAACTAGTCTACTAGTCTTCAGTTAACTGACTAAACAAAGAGTAGTGAGGAGTTAACTCAGGGAATCAAGGATAATGCACCACTCTGGTGATGATACCAAGGCAAGTTCAAATTATCATGGTGATGATCCCAATGTTGCATGGTGACAAAACCAATGTAGCATCTAAACTCAACTCAACTAGTCAAACTAAAGTGTCAACTGAAAGAGAATATTCTCCAGGTGGAATATTCTCCCCTAAAATATAGGAGACTGGATAATGACTAATTATGACTAATAAACAAGAAAAAAACTTAGTAAAAATAAATCCTAGGTGTGTGTGAAGTAACTCCAACACCCCCCCTGAACATCACTATGGTAAAAATAAAGATTGGGTCCCGACAACGAGGCCATGTTAGGTACCCAAGTACAAAAGATACACTGAAAATAAAGTGAGGAAAGAGGGAAAACCTCATGGGAAAACCCCCTCCTCAAGGTACAATGTATGTAAAAATAAGAACTATAGTTGTTAGGACGCTGTGTCCTTCACTCCAAGATGACTTCGCAGAGAATGGAACTTTTGCTTAGTGAAGGTCTTGGTGAAGATGTATGTCATTTTTTCTACTGAAGGACATAATTGTAAATCGATGATCCCCTGATGTACTAAGTCCTAGATGTAGTGCATGTGGATCTCGACATGATTCATCCACTGCCTCTGAACTGGATCTATGTGGAACTTCAAAGTGCTCTGGTTGTCAAACCAGATGACGATCGACCGATGAAACTGAATGCCCAACTCAGTGAGAAAATGTTTTAGCCACATAGCCTGAATGGTTATGTTAACTACCCCTCTGTATTCTTCCTCAGCTGAATATAGAGCAATGCCATATTGCTTCTTGCTCGACCAATAGATAGGCCTAGAACCAAGATTGAGTGAGTAACCAGATGTGGAATTGTGATCAATGCTATCGCCAACCCATTCAGAATCAGTAAACCCAATGAGATCTAATGTAGAGTATGTTTCATAATGAATCCCAAAGGTGATTGTGCCCTGTACGTATCGAAGGATACACTTTGCAACTTTCCAATGTAGCTCATGCAGCTCTTGCATGAACTTGGAAACTGCGCCAACTACATAGGAGAGGTATGGTATGGAGTGTGTGAGATACAACAAGCTCCCCACTAGTTGTCTATACAGTGTGTTGTCAACCACTGGAGTCTCCCCGCTATCCTCAAGTTTGACTCCTAATAGGAAAGGAGTCGGAGAAGAATTGTAGTCTGTCATGTGAAATCTCTTAAGGAGATATCGTGCATGCTTGGCCTGAGAGAGTTTGATGCATAATGCATCCTAACTGATCTCGATTCCAAGGAAGAAGTGTAGTGGACCCATGTCCATCATCAAAAACCTGTCATGTAGAATCCTCTTGACTGCAACAATTGCTGAAGTTGAGCACTCGGTGATCATAAAATCATCGACATACAGAACTAAGAGTAGAAGTGAATTAGTCGTCCTGAGCATGTAGACATTTGGGTCTGATTTACAATGTACAAAGTTCTGTGACAACAAGTAGGAATCCATCTTGGCATACCATGCCCTCGAAGCCTGCTTGAGGCCATAAAGTGACTTCTTCAGTTGATAGACCAAAGATGAGTCCTGCATAAATCCCTGGGGCTACTCCATGTAGATCTCCTTAGAGAGATCACCGTGAAGAAATTCATTCTTCACATCCATCTGATGGAATTCCCATCCCTTGGATGCCGTAATGGCAAGTTCCAATTGTATGGAATCCATCTTCACTACTGGAGAGAAGGTCTCATCATAGTCAATACCATGAACCTGCTGAAAGCCTTTGCTGACAAGCCTGGCTTTTTATTTGTTGATCTGTCCATGTGTTGCACTCTTGGTCTTGTAGACCCATCTGCATCTGAAAAGTTTCCTCCTAGAAGGAAGGGGAGCCAGATCCCAATTCTGGTTCTCGAGGAGGGAGTTGTACTCCTCCTACATGGCAGATTCCCAAAATGGATTTCCAGTAGCCTCGCCATAAGACTGTGGATTTGAAGACTAAATCAAGAAAAGATGCCTAGAGGGAAATGGTTTAGTGGAAGTGAGTGAAAAAGGAGGCTCCTCAAAGTCAGATCGATTCCTCCTAGTATCGGTTGGATCACTAATGAGATCCCATGCAGCCTAAAGAGTAGTCTGTGCCCACTTGGACCTCTTCTCTAGCTCTGTAACTACATCTGGATGCTTTGACTCTTCATCTAACTCTATTGAATCTGAATCTGAATCATCTGAGTCCTCTAAATTAGAACTCTCATCTGAAGAAGATTCAGCATGTGCATGCTCATCATCTCGGATAGGTGGAAGAGTGAAGGTGTCTACATGCAGTTGTTGAGGTACATGCGAGACACTTTCCTCGAATTGGCCACTATGCTTAATGATGATTCGGTCCGAGGAAAGATCAATAAGATGACATCCCTTCACACCATCGAGGTATCCAACAAAAAAGCACTCAGTGCACTGTGGATCAAGTGCCTTCCTCTTTTCAGAAGGAATCTTGGCCGATGCACGTGAACCAAAAATGCGAAAGTGGGTCACTTCCAGTTTGAGGCCGCTCCAAGCCTCGTAGGGGGCCTTATCCTTGACAAGATCTATGAGGAGATCTATTTTGGATGTATGTTGCACAATTAAGTGCTTTGACCCATAGTCTTTGTGGTAGTGACTTTGCATGTAGCATGCAAGATGCCATCTCCTTTAGAGATCAGTTTTTCTGCTCAACAACTCCATTTTGCTGCAGATTATAGGGAACTATGTGCTGCAACTAGATCCATGCCTCATGGAAAAGATTATGGATCTCATGATTTACATACTTTCCCCCATTATTATTTCAAAAGACTTTAATCTTCTTTCTGGACTGTGTCTCAACCAAGGCTTTGAAATCTTTGAGGTGTTGAAAGACCTCGGATTTTTTCCTGAGAAAGTAGATCCAAGTAAAACTTGAGATATCATCAACAAAAATGATAACAAACCTCGCTTTGTTGATGGATGGATGTACAAAAGGACCCATAAGTTCAATGTGGATCATATCTAAAGGTGCGAAATCTCAATGAGACTTTCATTTGTCGAATTTCTCTTGAGGGTGTTTCCCAAGAATACATCCCTCACACACTCCCTTGGAGAAATGGATGTCTGGTAGACCATCAACCAATATTTTCTTTCTAATTTTTTGCATGTATCTGAAATTCAAATGTCCAAACCTTTCATGCCATATCCTATTACTTTCATCAGCACGAGTAAGCAGTAAAGAAGAATCAGGTTCAATGAATTCAGAAAATGTATACAATCTAGACTGATGATTTGCCTCACTGGTAGAAACCCTGGAGTTGGTTTGCATGTCGTATATGTCCATGGAATTTGGTGTGAATATGAATTTATTTATGGTGCCATAATTCATCATCTGATACATGGAGAGAAGGTTGATAGAAAGCTTGGGAACGTGAAGCACATTCTCGAAGCTTCTGTTGGTGAGTGCAATCCTTCCTTTGCCAGTGACTTCGACATAAGAGTTGTCCCCCATCAGAATAGGAGGAAATTTTCATGCATCCAAAGAAGAATACACTGTTTCTAATGCATCCATGTGACATGATTCTCTTGAATCAACGATCCAAGCATCGAGAGAGGATTTGATTGCAATCAAGGCATGTCTAGAATTTAGTTAACCACATATGTCCATTGTTCTATTAACTTACATTCATAATGTAGTTAACCACATGCATCATCATAAGTCTATGTGTGTCTACCATAGGCATACTTTATGACTCACATGCATATTTACTTTAAAATCATTTCACTCATGATTGTTCACAGCCATTTTCATGTGATCCTCAAAGGAATAATCATGTTTCCTTTTATCATGACAACTAAGCATTCCTGCTCATTTATTCTTTCAACAATTTACTCTAGTTTTTCCTAAGGAAATGGGACACATCCTCCTCAAGTTATTATTTCATCAATATAATCAGACCCTCCAACATAGGGTTAACCATGCATCCATGGAATTTCTCATATCTGGAAAGTACACATCTTGCCTCACATCATAGTTGATCAATAAGTCATATCATACTTTTAAGCATGTATACATATATTTGTATATATGTAGGTGCATCGCTTGCACCTTTTTACCTCATTCATTCACATTGATATTTTAGTTTTAATATCAATGTTCTTTAGTGAGATATTACATTCAATCATATGACTAGTCTCATAGTCATAATTCATACTGATGATTCCCTCTCTACATGGTAATAACCAGCAAGGGCCATTTTTTCCCTTTCTATTGTAAAAACCTTCCATAAATTAGAATTTAGATGGGTAGTTATTGTATTAACCAAGGTAGTAAGATAACCACTTCTAGTCTCTTCTTCATGCCTCAATTCATTCTTGGTCAACAGATCTCTAAAAGGGAATCTTTTCCTAAACTCCCTCTTATTTCTATCTGAGTATAAAAATCCATATCCGTATGTCTACCATCCACCTCTGGATGGAAATATGACCCATTGGTCATCTAAAGGTGTTTCAACACCTCCTTAATCATACCTTGTATCGGTCTCTCATTAATCCTTACATTCATATCTTAATAAAGTAATAGGCCGCAACATTATCAACATTATATTCTTGTTGTTAACTCTTGATGACATCATTTCATTCTCATCTAAAAGGTCCATCAGTAGACCATACCTTACAACCCACCATAGGTTATAATATGTCTAATTTTCATGTTCGGTATTTTTTTTTCCATATGCATTCTAGCATATCCTTGTGCACCAAGAATTTCACATATTCTTGTAGCGCAAAAATATTCCACTTGCTTACCTATTTCATAGACACACCCTTAATTTATTAGGGATGTACACTCCCTTAGAACAACCATGAGATCCTAATCTTACTCATTTCACTTTACTTCATTCATGAAGGTTATTTTTAGTTTGTAGGGCTCCTTTTTACTTTGTTAAAGGGGATTATCCCAATAACAAGTTTCAATTAATATAGGTCAAGTAAGTCGACCTCAAATATTTCCATAAGGCCTCTAGACATCGGGAATTATACTCAAAATTTCTAATCTCTTACTTATGCGGTGATTGTAATTTCCATAGGCTTCGTTAGCCCACATTTGTAGGCTACCTTGCAACCTATTCCGTCCATTCTCTCCCTGGAATCAAGTATCCCTATAATAGGTTTATGCCATTCACATCCAAGTCTTGTTATTAGTGTCTATTAGCATAATATCACTCCTATATGAGTGGCTATCATTCCCCCAAATAAACGATATGATTATTCTGCTACAATCCAACATGATTCAATTTTCATTGAGTCAAATCCCAAAAAAAATTCAATCTGCAATCCTTCTCCTCAAGGAACTTATGCAGATAATATCCTTGCGACAGTAAACACTTTCAACAGGATCATATTATCCTTGGCAAACTAGTCTTGTGACTTTTCTTTGAGCCATCCAGGCTTGGTGTTTGAATAATGCTATGATAAATAGGGTAAAGTAGGATTCCCTCCCCTTTAAAAGTTTTTTAAGAAAATTTTATTCAACTCTTTCATGGTCCCAAGAAGGAAAAGTGTTGTAACCTCACTTTAATACCACTTTGTGACACACCCAACCCCCTAAGTGCCTTTTAAGGGATGGGGTATTATTATTATTATTATTTTCTAAGCTATCTTAATTCCTCCCTTTCACAACGCCATCACCTTCTGCTCATCAAGAGCTTTCCAATGACAACAAATTCACCCTAAACATATCTCTAGAATAGAATTTGTGACCTTCCCAAGTTCTCGGGTTTACATAGGAAACATCTCTCTTATTGTCACATGGAATCCATATGAAATCTCATTTTCTTCTCCAACTGATGTGGAAACACCATGGATCTGACGTGGCACTAGCCTAGCCTACCATAGTGGAACCCTAGTCCACGCAGGCCTACAACCATTGTCGCTCATTCCTTCTCCCTACACACTCTACACTTACCTCTAATGAATATGGTATCAAGGAATATTCCCTCTCGACTCCATCCATTCAGAGTTTGAGAAGTTTACGCAGTCTCACTATCCTAAACCCAAGGTATCAAGGAATATTCATTTTTCCTCGATGGATGGTCTTGATGCACTCAAGATCTCCTGACCGATAGTTAACATCCATTCGACACCTAAATTTTACCCGTCCTACTGGATCCCACTCAACTCGTCAACCTGTTAATGATCGACATTTGTCATCCTAAGGGCGTCCTAACTACCTTACTGGAAATCCATGTCATCCATGATGTCAATACTTTGTCTATTAACATGACATTTAACTCAGTATCCACTCAACACATGGACCCAT
Source organism: Picea mariana (assembly GCA_032191745.1). Lineage (NCBI taxonomy): Eukaryota > Viridiplantae > Streptophyta > Pinopsida > Pinales > Pinaceae > Picea > Picea mariana. The sequence continues at coordinate 44,625 of JASDQU010735220.1, forward strand.
TACGACTTGCCATGTCACCATAAGGTGCATAGGTTCACTTGGAAAAAGGATGACACTTTTCCATTTTCCATAAGCTAATTTAGGGTACTTAAATAAATACCTTCCTAAAATACCTCTCCTTTGTATTTATTTATTAAATCCTCATTAGGGATAATTAATTATTTACCCCCGTAAACACGTATTTAATTCACCCAAACATTTACTTAAGTACCATTTTGTAATGATTAAATCATAAGATAATTAATTATATTATAACATAAATTATATTATGTTCTAATATGATTAAATTGTATTGTAATATACTTAATCTTATAACCTTGATTAATGTTTATAATTCACCGCCCCCTCAACATGCAACCCCATACCGAATTTCACGTAATTATATATATATATATATATATATATATATATATATATTGGGAAAAGAAAGGAAAGGAAATAAAACGAATTTAATAATTTTGTATTATCCCAGATAATCCCATCTTCCTTCACATGCAACATTATGTTTTTACAACCTTATATATTTGAACTAAAGTACATAGAAATCTTCAGAGTCATACTCCAATTCTTCGTAGACTGTACTCTGAACCCTTTAGAGTTGCTACTCCAAACACTCCAAAGTAAAATCCGACAGTGGTCAGCTCCAAAAGGTTTGGGATCTCATGCCCATTTGTTTTATATTAAAGGTTATATCAACCCTAGACACTATTTAATACATATTATTTTAGGTAAAACAAACCTCCTTTATGTGAATTATTAAATGTTTATAATATTATCATGTTCGAAATATTAAATTCAAACTTTTCGGAGTGGTATTTTAGACTCTTCGGAGTCACGCTCTGAACTCTTCATAATTAAATCTGAAAGAAGTCAACTTAAACAAAGGGTGTGTTGATTTATTATGTGCATTAATTATTATTTCAATTCGGGCTTAAAACACGTGTGTTCCTCTTATAACTCCGACCTCCAATAACAATAGGATAGGGTTATATATATATAATTTTATGACATATATGCCATCACACTATGAATTTCTCAGATTCAAGTTGTGCGTAGTCTCTTTGTGTAACAATATCGTGATACCAGGTACAGGCGGAAAACTTATCTTCAATTCGAATAGTAGGCTCCTGATCGTCAATTTCCTCTATATCCAAGAGAGATTCGTGTGATTCGAGTTTATTTATCCTGAGAACCCTGAAATTTGATTCGGCTAATAGCTTTGCCATGCCTTGACCTTTAACTAGCTTGGTCAGTTTCACTTCTAGATCAAACTCTTGAATTTTAGCCAACCATTGACCTCTTCTTCCATCACTGTCTGGCTGAACCAAAACGTCTTTGATGGCATTTGTTGGCACATAAGTGATTATTTTGGAATGCAATACATATGTTTTGAAGGCCTTGAGAGACTTCACCATTGTGTATGCTTTCTTCTCAAGTATATCGTATCTTAATTTTGCATCCTTGAGGCTTTTATTGAAGAAGACTATTGGTTGCTCGAATCCTTCATCGTTCTTTTGCAGGAGTATCGCTGCAACAGTATGTTCAGAAGTGAATGAGAAGATTAAGAATTCCTTTGTATAGACCGGACTTGCTAGCACTGGTGCTTCCCCTATAGATTTTTTGACACGCTTGAAAGATGCTTTAGCTTCTGAAGTCCATTTCACTTCATTATCCTTCTTCAACATATCTGCAATCATTTTGATTATTTCAGCAAAGTTGGGAATAAATCTTCTCAAAAAGTTGATCTTTCCTAAAAACGATTGAATTTATTTTTTGTTCCTATGGATATTAATCATGTCTATAGCCTCAACTCACTTAGGGTCGACTTTGATTCCTTCTTTTGACACTATATGACCTAAGAGATTACCTTCTTGCATAGAAAAATGTGATTTCTTGGGATTAAGAGATAAACCAAAATTTCTGCATTTTTCAAAGGTCCGCCTGAGGTGTAGCAAATTTTCTGCATCAAAGTTAGAAAAAATCAGCAAATCATCAAGATAAATAACAATGAATTTGTCTCTCTCACCGACGAATGCGATTTCCATTGCTATCTAGAAAGTATCCCCTACATTCATCAAACCAAATGGCATTTTATCGTACATAAAGGTTCCCCACGGAGTGGTAAACACAGTCTTTTCTCTGTCATCTTCATGAACAATGATTTGATTATAACCTCAAAATCCATCAATCCTGGAAATCTTGTTGGCCCCTACTACCTTCTCTAGAGCATGATCCATTTTCGGGAGCGGGTAGTTGTCTTTAAGGGTCGACCGGACTTTTTCCCAATTTATCTTAAGTAATCCAATACATGCAATGCATTAGAAAACTAATAAAAAAACTTAGATTCGATCAATTTAAATTTAAAATGAAATAAAGAGTCATGGAATCGAGTTAAAGGAATTGATCCATACCTGTGATCGATTTATGGAAATCCCTCTCATTAAATTGAAAAGAGTTCATGATAATGTATGAATAACAATAAAGAAAATACAAATGTTATTATTGTTAATTTAAATGGATAGGTGCAATGGTTCAAAAAAAGAGACACAATACTTCATAGCTCACACCATTTGGAAGACTATATAAACAAGAAAGAACAATGAAGAAGATGTGTCTATGTAGTCTAGATCAGAAGATCAAAACATAAGTAGAGTCCAAGAAGAGGAATCAATGATACTTACGTAGTGAGGGTGGAAGGGAGGACCAAGGAAGGATTCATATCCTTTACCAATTAAAGGCGTTGGTGCTTCCTAGGGTTGGTGCCCTAAATTTAAGGGAGTTGGTGCTTACTATGGTTGGTTCCCTAAATACAAGGGATTTGGTGCTTCCTAGGGTTGGTTTTCTAAAGAAAAGGGAGTAGATGCTTCCGAGGGCTGGTACCCTAAAGACAAGGGAGTCGGTGCTTCCTAGGGTTGGTGCCCTAAAGACAAGGGAGTTGGTTCTTTCTAGGGTTGGTTCCCTGAAGAAGGGGATTTGTGTCTCCTAGATTTGGTGCTCTAAAAAGGATCATTGTCCTTCATTATTCTTAATAAAACATTATAATTCATTTTAATTATATTTATATAATTGATTTTAAATACAAGTTCGTTGTTGATCTACTATGGTAATTAATAAAATATCAAAGTAATTGCTAATTGTTGAGAAAAAGGGTAATATTGATTCAACCCCCCTCTCAGTATTTCCAACAATTGGTATCAGATCGAGTTCCTTCAGCATAGTCTAATAACTGGAAGGTATATCCTGAAAGAAATGGATCAGCAAGAGGGAATTTTTTCTAACAAACAACCATTTTTCAATGGAGGTGGCTATGCTCTCTAGAAAATAAGAATGAAAAGATTATTGTTGGTTGTTGGTTTTGATGTCTGGAAATAAGTTGTACATGGTTAAATTGCAATAGCCAATCCACCCACAGATACTATAGGAAAGAAAAGTTGCAATGACAACTCAAGAACACTTAATTCCATTCTAGGAGGATTGAAAATTTCTATATGTGTGAAGGTTATGCATTGTAAGTCAGCTAAGGAAATCCGAGACAAATTGGAAGTTTTATATGAATGAGATAGAAAATTCAAAGAAGACAAACTAGAAACCTATAGAACTCAGTTTGAAAATTTGAAAATGAAAGAAGAAGAGAACATTGTTGAATATTTTCATAGGGTAGATGCGATAGTTCATTCAATAAGAGAAACATGAGAAGAAATTACCAATAAACCTATTGTACAAAATATATTAAGGTCATTACATATAAGATATGATGCCAAGATTTCTACAATTGAAGATAGGCCAGAACTTGGCAAACTCATAGTAGATTAGCTTCATGGAATTTTTACAGCATATGAGATGAGAACAGGGAATGAAAAACCATCAAAAAGAGAAACAACCTTTAAAGCATCTAAAACAAATATGGGAAATGAGAAAAAGACCAATGACAAGTTATCATATATATCTGATGAAGAAACTGCCAACTTCATAAAGAAACTCAAGAAAGGAACTGGGAAATACAAAGGGAATATTCCTCTAATATGTTTCAACTATGGAAAAATTGGACACTTTTCCAATAAATGTCCCCATCCTAAGCAAGAGGAAAGTGATGATGAAAGAATCTTCAAATATTGGAAGAAAATCAAATATTGGAAGAAAGTTCTACAAGAAAAATAAAACATTCTTTACCCAAGAAGACAGTAGTTCATCAGAAGAAAATGAAGAGGAGGATCTAGAGCTTCTATTTATGGGAATAAAAACTCAAGATGATAATCATTTGGAAGATGAAGAAGAAGTGAAATTCAAATAATAATTCCTTCATGTAATTGGAGAACTAAAAAAAACTAAAAAACAAAACAGGTTACTAAGGGATGATCTTTTAGAGATTGAAGAAGCTACTAAATCAAGAGAGAAGGAAGTTTCTGAAACCATCAGTGAGTTGGAACAATTTATTGTTAAGTTAAAAACTCAACTCCAAGAAAATGAAAGAAAAGAAGAAATATTGAATAAAGAACTCAGTGAAAAACAACAAATATGTAAGGTATTTGAGGATGAAATAGTTCAACTAAAAGGGAAACTAGAAAAAGAAGATATTAAGTCTAAATTTGAAAACAACTCAAAAATCTTGAATAACATTCTTAGCAGTGAGAAATCATCAAATGATAATATAGGACTAGGATATAATTCCTCTACAGAACAAGAAAATGACAAAATCAACTATGCAAATGTTCTTAAGAAACCCATATATAGAAAACAAGACAAAACATGAACAATCCCATTTGAAACTATCCCAAATAAACAGAAATATTCACCTTCTACTAATGAAAAATATAATGAAAAGAATAGAATCATTAGAAGGAATCCCTCCAATATAAATCAATATATCTTCCTTGGTTATTGTTATTCCTGCAAAATTTTTGGACATAACGCAATACACTGTAAACCTTATAGAGAGTACAATCCAATAAATGTTCAAAGATATGGAAATAATAAGGATAATGAAAAAAGAAGAAACTATAACTCCTTCTCTCCCTTACAAGACTACAATGTTGAATGTTACAAATGGAGCAACTATGGCCATAAATCTAGTGAATTTATATTGCTAAAATATGATAAAAGGATAAATATTCCCAATAATAAAAAAGTATGGAAGAAAAAGAAAATAGAGTTCAATGTATCATTATATGCAAGAAATAAAGAATGTTAGTGGTATATAGACAGTGGATGTTCCAAACACATGACTTGAGATCAAAGAAAATTTCTTAAGTTAAACAAGAAAGGAAAAGGAAAAGTAACTTTTGGAGATAAAATGTCAACCAAAATAATGGGAAAAGGCACTGAGAGTTTAGGAAATAATAAAACCAAAGCAGAATATGTACTTCTGGTAGAAAATCTCAAACCTAATCTCCTAAGTGTAAGTCATACATGTGATCAGGATCACATACTTACTTTTGATTCTCATAAATGTGAGATCAGAAAAAAGGACACTGGAAAGATAGTGGCAGTTGCACCAAGAACATCTAACAATGTGTACATCCTTAATATAGATGAAGAAGAAAAATGTTGTTTAATCCAAGTAGATGAAATTTGTCTATGGCATAGAAGGTTGGGACATTTAATCTTTGAAAACTTGATCAAAGCCAATGGGAAAGAGGCAGGTAGGGACTTGCCAAAAGTGCTTAATCCTTCATATTTTATTTGTAAACATTGTCAAATAGAAAAGTAAAAAAGAGTTAGGTTCAAAACAAAAGAACATTCCACAACAAAACCATTATAACTTATTCACACAAATCCATGTGGACCTACCAAAACTAAAAGTACTTATGGTGAACAGTATTTTATGTTGATTGTTGATGATTACACAAGATTGACTTGGGTATTCTATCTAAAAGAAAAATAAGAATCATTTGAGAAGTTTAAAACATACAAAGTCCTTGTAGAAAATGAAACAGATCTCAAAATTAAATGTCTGAGATCATACAATGGAGGAGAATTCACCTCTAAAGAGTTCATTCAATTATGTGAAAATCATGGTATCAAAAGATAGTTTTCATCTCCTAGGACTCCTCAATAGAATGGAGTGGTACAAAGGAAAAACATAACAGTTCAAGAAGCTGCAAGAACCATGCTAAATGAAGCCAAGCTTCCAGAAAAATTATGGAGAGAAGCAATCTACATAACAGTCCACATACTTAATAGAACTCATTCGAGACCCAACCATGAAAAAAACCCTTATGAACTATGGTTTGGGAGGCCAGCATCTGTAAAACACTTTAGAAATTTTGGAAGTAAATGTTACATTAAGAATGATGAAGATAAATTAGGAAAGTTTGATCCAAGATCTGATGAAGGAACATTTTTAGGATATTCATTTAATAAGAAATCATATATATGTTATAATCTTAGACTACTAAAGATAGTGGAAAGTGCCAATGTAAAGGTAAATGATCTAAAAAAGAGCATATCCCAATACGTTGATAAAAAATCTCAACAAGAAGATGATGATGTAGAATCTCAGCAAGAAGATGATGATAATGAAACATAATAAAATGAACCATATACTTATGAAGAAGACAATTAAGAAACACCCTTGCCAAAAGCTCCATCAAAAAGAGTTCAAAAGAATCATCCTGAAAGTCAGATTATTGGAGATAAAAGTGTAGGAGTGGAAACAAGAAGGAAACTGACTTTTGACTCAAAACAGGTGATGTTATCCTTAATAAAATCTAATTCATTTAAAGAATCTAGAAAAAGTAAAGATTGGATAGAATAAATGAATGAATAACTAGACCAAATAGAGAAGAACCAGACTTGGAAACTAGTTCCAAGACCCAAGGACAAGAATGTGATAGGAACCAAGTGGATCTTCAAGAACAAACTAAATGAAAATGGGGGTATTATAAAGAACAAATCCATATTAGTGTGCAAATGATATTCCCAAGTGGAAGGTATTGATTTTGAAGAGACTTTTTCCCCAATAGCAAGACTTGAGGCCATCAGAATGTTCTTGTCATTTGCATGCTTCAGAAATTTCAAAATCTATCAGATGGATTTCAAGTCAACATTCCTTAATGGAACACTAGAAGAAGTCTATGTTGAGCAACCAGAAGGATTCATGTTAACAAAAAAATCATGACTATGTGTGCAAGCTAAAAAAGGCCCTGTATGGTTTTAAACAAGCCCCTAGAGCATGGTTCTTAAGGATTTATCAGCACCTGAAAAAACAAGGATATAAGAGAGGGACTACTGACAACAACTTATACATCAAAATTGAGGATAAAAACATAATTGTTTTGGTGTTATATGTAGATTACATCATATTTGGAAGTAATATTACTACACTAAGAAGAAATTTTGCAACCAAAATGCAAGAAGAATTTGAAATGTCTATGTTGGGAGAACTGTCTTTTTTCTTAGGTTTACAAGTACATCAAATAGAAAATGGAATATTTGTTTCCTAGGCCAAATATGTCAAGGAAATTATAAATAAATTCCAAATGGAAGACAGTAAACATATGAGTACTCCCATGGTCATTGTATGTAAACTAATCCTAGAATATGACTCACCAAAAGTGGACCAAATGATGTACAGATCAATGATTGGAAGTTTTTTATATTCAACAACAAAAATACCTAACATCATATAGGTTGTAGGACTCGTGGGGAGATTCCAATATGCACCTAAAGAAACTCACTTAAAATCAGTAAAGAGAATATTCAGATGTCTTAAAGGCACCTTAGAACTTGGATTATGGTATCCAAAAGATAAAAACTTCAATCTAACTGCATACATTGATGCAGATTGGGCCAGTAGTATATATGATAGGAAAAGAACCAGTGGAGGAGGATTTTTTCTAGGAAAATGTCTGGTATCATGGCTAAGTAAGAAAAAAACATCCACATCACTATCTACAGCAAAGGCATAATAGATTTTTGTTGCATCCTGCTGCACACAAGTTCCTTAGATGAAGAAAACATTAGAATATTTAAAAATAAGATATGATAATCCCATTACTATTAATAGTGGTAACACTAGTGCCATAAGCATATCTAAAAATCCAGTAATTCATTCTAAAACCAAACACATCCCAATTAAATACCATTTCCTAAGAGATCGGGTTACCCAAAAGTAGTTAAAATAGTGTATGTAGACACCAAAGAACAAATTGCAAACACATTCACAAAACCTTTTCCCATGAGTACTTTTGAAAATCTTCGACAAAAATTGGGAGTAATTCAAAAATCTCATTAAAAACCACAAAAATCGTATCATAATGGGCACATGGTCAGGGGGATCATTGCCACAGGGGGAGCGAAGAAAGATCCCCCCTGACATTGTTGTCAAAGGGGTAGGAAATTGATAAGAGCATAAATTTCAAAGAGAAAAAGGTTTCCATCAATGTCAAAGGGGGATAATGTTGGACACAGTGGTATGATATTTCCATTGATGTCAAATAAGGATCAGAAGAACATTAACCAAAAGCTCATAAGGGAGAATGCACCACAGAAACACTATCGGGGAGGAATCTTATATGCTGGTGTAGTTTTCAAGACAAATTTCGACTGTGGGATCATAGAGAAAACTTGCGTAAAGAAGAGGATAATCATGGTCGTTTGTTGAATATTTGGTAATGATTTAGATAATGAGATATAGATTAAATATAGACCCTCATATCGAATACTGAGATTCATGGAACATTGATCGTGGAAATGACGTACTCATGGTCAGCCCGACATTGACCACTTCGGATAATATCGATCGAAGGAAATGTGCATGAAGGAATTTTATCTGAAGCTGAAGTTATGAATTAAAAGTAAGTCATCCAATATAAGGAGTACTTTGAGATCAATGATAGTCGTTAGATCAAGATTGCATAGCATTAGTCAACTCTGACACTGACTAATCTGGAAAAAAGAATCCAAGAACAGGTAAGATTACCCGAAGGTTGAAATCCTGAATTTCTGAAGTGAATAAGGATCATCAGATCTAGACAATGCATGATGATCATTGGATCAGGATAGGGGAGTCCAATTGTGGTCAACTTCATCCCTGACCACTTCAGCGAAAAAAATGGTTTAGAACATGTAAGTTCACCCGAAGGCCGGAGCTCCGAAGTCATGAAGTAAGACACGTGGCACAGACATTCAAATACCACGTCATCATAGTCCACAAGACCACGTCGAAGAGGACACGTGGTGCATTCATATGGTGACAATTATCAAGGTCCAGTTGGAATTTTAGGTATATGTAAGTCACAAATCTAAGTGACATGTGGTAGCCACTTGGCTAGTGCCACATCAACAGTGACATCAACAAGCTACGTCACTCCAGGAGTATGTCCTTCAGGGAAAACTAGTTTCTACCACCAAAAACTGCCCGAAGCGTCGAAGGTTGAAGTCATTCTCGATCGTTTATCAACCCCGGGTAAAGGATGAGGACATGAGCCATTCACAGTCGTTGATATGAGATACAGATCAACGAGTATAAACTATTTTTAAAGTCAACCAAAGTAGTTTGGAAAACCACCCTTCCAAGCTCTGAAATGATTTGTGTATGACGCCTGGACAAGGGATTTATGGTTCGGATGTTGGAATAATATTTATCCCTCACGCAAGTTTAACTCTGAAATAATCCTGACCATCCATATCAACATTTGATTTATTCATAGCTATTGGATTAAGACAATGTAAGGATTTAATATATACCATTGATTTGGTTCTGGGAATCATGCTAACCATTGGAACAACCATTGTGAGAGGTAACCACTTTGGGAAGTTCAAACTTCGGAAGATTGGATGCTTGTAAAGGATAAATCTCGTGAAGGCCAGAGCCCAGAGAACTAGGTTCTATCCCACGGTCATGAGTTATGAACACATAAG
>JASDQU010735221.1:15895-44841 GCA_032191745.1 Picea mariana
CATCGCCAGACTTTCCCATTATGGCGGAGGCGATGTCTAATCACCACCAACTGCTTCAATAACTGCTTCATTGGGATTGAGGATGGCCCGACCAACTCGACACTTTTGAGATGTGGAAGACCTTTCGCGCTGCCACATGGATTAGTTGAATGGCCTGATGAAAATATGTGGAGGCTAGCGTGAAGGATGGGGCGCATAATGGGAGTGGTGACACCAAAACTATTAGGGTGTGAGAGAGGTTACAGGGGAAGACACATAGAGGAAGACACTAAGCGGAGGGGGCATAAGATGAGATATAATGGGCACATTTTAGTGGGAGGCTGACGTGGAAGAGAGCGGGACACATGGCGGGTGGTGAGTGGATGATGATATGGGAAAGGGACTGTACGGACTAGAATAGGGGAGATGGATAGATGTTCGGGAATGAGGAAAGGGCTAAAGGGAGTGAGCTTCATCGCACGGTCAGGTGGAGAACAATTGGCAGGATGTCACAACAAAAGGGGGGGNTCCGGTCGCTTCGATCGTAGTCGTTGAAGAGGTGCGCCCTCGATTCCAGACCCCCCCCCCCTTTCACTTAAAGGTAGAAAGGCGGGGGGGTTCCGGAATCCCATGTGCACCGTTGATCTGGGCGCTCGAATCCTTGCCGTCTAGATTTGGCTTCCATTTAAACACGGATGCATTGGCATCCCAAACTTAGGATAAGTGGGTTTTTAACCCATTTCTTCGCATTTTTACCCCTGCTACAAGAAATATCGCTAACACAAGCAAAAGTGAAAGTGAAGCATAGAAGTCGTGCAAGGGATGTGCAGGCTAGCTGAGTCCTTAGGAGTTATTAACTAAGGTGGAAGAGAGAAAGACTATTTTCACACAAGGTTCATACAGTCAAGAGTTCAAATACGCAGAAGTATTTGAAGGTTGTCTGCAATGAGTGTGAGCATAGGCCCTTTGTCGAGGCTTGAATTTACCATAGAAAGCTCAGTATGGGTAGCGCCTTTGAAGTATTCGAAGGAAGGTAGTAACTGGAATCTTCGTGCAGAAGGTTAAATTTCGGTGAAGGAAAATTGGTTTGTTCCATTGATATTCTTGAGGAGAGAATTGAATGGTCAAAATTCTCTGTGGAGAACTCACAAAATAGAGAGGACCGTAGGATCCAGGAAAGTTGTGGGGAAGATAAGCATTAGACAAATCCATCCTTTGAGAGGCAAGATCCAATGTGGACCATTGATCGTGATTATTATACTGTCAAGACCATTTCAGCATTTCGGGGGTTGTAAGTTTGAAGTGTGGATGAAGCCCTTGGTCACTCGAACTCCCAAAGCATGAACTATATTTTCGTGTGTAAAGGCGAGGAGAAGAATTTTCGGTGTTTTGGAATTTTGGAGTTCATCATTTTAGGGGTCCTGATGACAAGGAGTTGGGCCTAGTAGATAAAAAAGCCCGAAGTCGTGAGTTGCGATAGAACTTGATGTGAATTTCATGATTTCCGTAATTCGGGATTCAGAATACTGGAACTCCTGATGACAAGGAATCCAGGCCCTTTGTATTGAAAAACCCAGAGTTGTGAAACCCGAAAAACCCTTGAAGTGGCATTTTGGCATTTCTAGGATCGGGGTTTCGGCATACCCGTTGACAAGGATTCAGGACACTTCACATCAAAAATCCTGAATTTATGAAATGCGAAATATCTATGAAGGCACATTTCGGCATTTCAGTGTTTCAGGGTTCGAGGATTCGGGATTGTGGTGACAAGTGTTTTGGAATAGAGAGTTTTGAACTCCTGGTACCCAGAAGCCTGAAATAACGTAAGGAAGGCTATCAACCGTTGATTCCATAGAAGGCATCACTTTAGAATTTAGGGTTTCAAAGTGATAAGGGAATGACAGTCAAAGACTGATTCAAGTTCCGAAAGCCGGGAAAGGTGACAAGTGGCAAGAATCCACGTCAGAAACCGAGGACAGCTGAGAGGATAGGTGGCGAGTTTTCATCAATAGTTGGAGTCAGACTCCATTGAATATTTCAGGGTTTGAAGGTTGGAGAGTGAGGAAGCCTCACATTAGGATTCGTGAAATCGCGAAGTCCAAAACCCCCAAAAAGCGAAAAACCCGTTGAGGAGCCAAAAATTGATGAACATGTCGAGATTCGACAATTTGGCACTTTAGGAGACAAGAGATCGGGGTTCCCTGTTCTGGAATTCCCAAAGTCATGAAACACGATATAGAATAAGAGGTGGACTTGGCCAAAGACTTCAGTGTTTTGACATTTTGGGTTTCGGCAGGTGGAAGGGCCAAGAACCTCGACAATAGGGATCATGAAATCACAAAACCCGAAGTCCTTTGTGGCTTGAAAAAAGGGGTTGATTAACCCTTGGCATGGTTGTAGTGAAGATCCTAAGAGGATATCGGCCTGAGGGCATGGGGTCTGCGTAAGTTGTGGTATCAGAGCCCAAAATAATTTCTTTGCTTTCTGTAGCAAGGGAAAGGAGGAACATTTTCAGCCATTGTTATAACCCTAAATTGCACCACATATGCTTACCTGGCATCAGGCAAACTCATATCCCATCTTTTCCAAAACTCTGCTGAATAACTCTTTGAAAATCCTCTTGTGTAAAGGCCCATGTGCCCTAACCCATTATTGCACGCGTGTACATGCTGGCTGACTCACAACAGCGCGCGTGTATCTACAAAAGCATGGAAAAAGGAAAGTTGTTGACGAAACAAAAAACTATGGGTGAGTTAACTAAAACTCTCGGCCATGCATGGCCGAGGGTTTGTCCAAAAACCTAGCTCCTTATAGACTATAAAAGAAGGGGTAGGGGTACCATTTGGAGAAGGAAAATTTGTAGCAAAGAAAATTTTCCCATTTACATATTCCATTGTTCCAACCCTTTAGCCTTTCCTAATGCCAAAGAAGATTTAAAGCAAAGCAGCTGAAGGACAGAAGATGAGAAGCCCAGGATCAGGTTCAAGGAGTGGTGGTTGGTCTCAACTTTTGTAAGTTGACTCATTTTAAGTAATAAAGAGAATGCTTTTCCCGTCCCAATTCATGAATTTTCTATGGTTTGATTAGTTTATGTTTGATTTCTAACCCATTAGTATAGAAGTAGCATGCATGCATAGTTGTTGTTTGTCTTGACTGCAGGTCATCTTTGGAAGGAGCATTGAGAACAAGTAATCAAGCACAATGGAGGATTGACATCAAATGCTGGTAACAAGGTAGGTGGATATTTCCATGCATTTACTGAGAAAAGGGGATTTAAATCTAGGGATGTAGGTAGAAAGTAATTTCTATTCGATCAAATCTGCATGCAAAGTATGAACTCTATTTTTTAGTCTGTAGGGTGTTTTTCCCAACAACACAATTGGCGACCATACTGGGGACAATACTCTTTAGGGTTCCTGTAATTTTTATTTAGTTTTTGGGTAGTTTAAAGACTAGTTTTTTCTTGCCTGTCTTTTCTTTTCGTTTCTGTAAGGTCTGAGCTAGTAGGGAGTCTGGTTTTCCATACCAGCTTTCCTTGACTTTTTCTTGATTGTGTTTTTCGGGACACACAGAGGTAAACGTGGCCTACATAAGGCCTAAATGCGTGTACCCTCACCCTATCCTCTTACAGCCTACATGTGAATGCTAGATGTAGAGATAGTAGTAGCGTGTAGGAGTTCAGAGAACCTCAGAGGCATTCCTCCTCTTCCCTGTCAGAATCACACATTCTCAAGGGGTTTTCTGGAATTATGTCTGAGTCTTTTTTGCTAACAGTCCTATCTCAGATTGTTTTTTGCCTTATTATTTTTCCTTGCATTATTTGTTTTTCTGTTAGAAAGAGTATCCAAGCCTTCAAGAGATCTTGGTTATCAATACTAGAGGTCTCTTCCTGGTTTGGTCTGTCTTCTTTTATATTTTTCCTTAGAGTTTAGATATACATGTGGCCTGTAAGAGGTCAGCCCATGTGTACATGCCCTCTATTTCTGTTCAACACACGTTCGCACACATGTTGTTTGAGTGACACTCGCATGCTTGTACAGACTACTTTTTGTTCAGGGTGGGGTAGTCATCCCCTCCTTTGATAAGAAGTATTCCTCTCAGATGTTTGAATCTATGTTTGAACAGTTAGTAGCTTAGGATTCATCTTACCCTTAGCCTGCTTTTTCTCAATTAAAAGTTGACAGAAAAATATAAAAAAAAATATTTTCTTATGGGTTTTAGACAAGCGTCAGAGTCATTGTTTTTACAATTGTCATTGTGTGATTCTTTAATCTAATTCTTTGTGATCTATGCTTTAAGCTAGAATTGTTTTTCTTGGTTTTTTGCTTGTCGGTATTTTCCCTTTCTTGCTTTACTAGAACTTAAATAAAATAAAAAAAATCTCTTTTCATTTTCTTCTTTTGTTGAAGAGTTTGTTTCTACATCATTAGCTAGGGAAAAGTATTTTATTTCGTAAGTTTTTTCAGTTCAATTAGATCATAAGTAGCTCGTGGTCAAGTGAAATTCCTTTGAGTTTGTTGTCCAAAATCTTAGAAAAATTAAAAATCTTTCNAATCCATAAAAGCAATGATAATTTTAAAATCTACTAGACTTTTATGTTTGTAAGGTTCACAAACTAGTTCAGGACTAGGGCCTTGGATTAGGTTGGAGAGGAAACTCTTCAAGGCCATTCAAAACCAAAAATTGGAGTCTATGATAGGGAGTGTCTAAGTCCAGTTTCGTGGAAGTTATATGGGACCCCCCTCTAACACAGGGGATAAACACAAGGTCGTGTTCGGAAAGGTAGCAGAGATAACCCCTCCAAAGCCGGACCAATCGTAGTGGAGAACACCTATAGAGGGATTGTTTTGGGATTCTGTTGTTTGGATTTGCCACGGGGCTTCATGGGTCTTGAATCCGTTCGAGGTCCTCAGTTGTCTTCCGGAACATTTTCTCTTGATACCCTTGACAGGTTTTGGGCTCGATACCCTGCTCATTGTGGTCTATCCAAATTTCGACTGTACCCGCTTGGTGACTGTTTGCGTGCCGGCAACCTAGTTGCAAATCTTTTTAGGGACATACACAGGTGACTGCGGGGGTATACTTCGGTACCTAGGATAGACATCAGGCCATGCTTTTCAAAGTATACCTAGAGGGTTCTTCCGTGTTCGAGTTTCACTTGCACTAGTAAGTTGCTCTAGTGTTGGTTGTTGTAACTGTTCTTCCAAATATTTTAGTGATTTCTTCTCTTATCTCTTAGGAGCCTTTTTTAGTGTCTGTTACTTTTGAACGTTTAGACTACCTTAGAGTGTCTTTTATATTATCACACAGTGGAGGAACCCAAGCTCCGCCAGTCACGAAGGCTTCTTGTCCTGCCGTCGGTTACACTGGAGCCACCCCCGCCACCATTAAGGTGAAATCTATACCAACAAGGGTATTTTGAAGCGACCGGGTTACAAACCATTGTGCTCGAACAACCCCCGGAGGAATCAACCATTTTTAACCTTGAAGCAACCACTCTTGGCTCGGTTGAAACCCCAACCACTGATATCTTGGCACCATTTATTGTACCGATCCAATTTCATGAACGCGAGACAGTGCCTCACACAGTAATGGAAACAAATGTTGTTACTTCTTCTGGGGATTCTTCAATTCCCATCACGATTGTCACCAAAGGAGATTCATCTCCCAACCTATCATCGTCGGTCTGAGCCACCATGGTCTCATCCGCAACTACATCACACAATGGATTGAACCCATCTATGGAAGTGGCCACAACCCCCTTCACACCTAGTGCGACAGGCCCTCCATTCTCATATGGTATGCCTAGTTTGGGTACAAGTCCTGTACTAACCTAATCCACTTTACAGACTTTGGGTCTGGGGGCAGGGAGCTCTAGCGCTCCTTTGCAAGGTCACTTTGGGGGAACTCCTATCCCTTTTAACTCTTTTCCTTACGCAAGAGGCCATATCCCTCCTTCGTCCCCTTCGCTCACTGGTCCACATCAGCAATCCACCGGGAAACCTACACACAATAGTTTATTTGGAGCAGGGAGTCAGGGACCACCTTCGCACAGTATGCCGATAGGTTCGACACCATTTTCTTGGAACATAACATTTGGTAACAACACATTCTCCTGGGGAAAACCCCATTTTTGGACAATCTACTCCTGCGCAGAGTACTATTCCTGCATAGGGGAACACATAGCAGGACCTTGGAATTCAGGACAAGGATCCATTCCCTCCTCCGAAATGTCATTTTGGGGTAATTCTTTCCATAGTCAATGGAACCCCAGACAGACTACTATGCCTCTCCCCATGGGACCGGCATGGGGTAATCCTTCCCAAAGTCCTTCAAATACAATGCATGCCAAACACTCTATGTCCTTTTTGGGAAATCAACTGATGATGTCTCCACAAATGAAAAATCCTTACGCTGGTCAGGGCCATGGTTTCTACTAGAATTTGGGCAAGTAGCCAAACTTTTCCTGGCAACCTGGTGCCAATCAAACTCCAGGACCCTTTTTCCCAGGTTATCAACAACAACCCAAACTACCATTCCTGACGACTTTACACTTTCTAGATTTGACAAGGTTGTTGAATGATCCTATTTGTCATGATCCATGTTGGCCTCCAGGATCCTATGTCGATGAAGTTGCCTTCGGACATTCCAAAGTTTGAGGCCAAGCCTAATGAAGATCCAGGTGATCATGTGACTACCTTTCATCTTTGGTGCTCATCTAACTCATTGAAATATGAATCCATACAGTTGCAATTGTTTCAACGTACTCTCATTGCGAGTGTCATGAAATGGTACATCGAGCTCGATCGCTCAATATACTCTTCTTTTGGAGAACTGACGATGGCCTTCCTTAACCATTTCCAGTTACCTATGAGATACAACACTGGCACAAAGCTGCTCGCCAATTTCGAATAGACAACAACGAACCATATCTCTGATCATATCCAAGAGTGGAGATGTCGAAAGAGTTTAATCAAGGTACTAGTCCGACCAACATTCCTGCTTGAGTGGTTCCTTAAGTCTTTGGTCCCACAGTTATCCAAAGACATCGTGACATCCAAAGTTTTCTCCAAAGAAGATGCCATCATGAGGGATCAATAGTTTGAGCTCATCTATTCTTAGTCTGGTTTATTATACAATGTCTTTCTAGATGTGCCACGTTCAATACTGGATGAAACTAGACAGAGAGCTGGACCACATGTCGATGGTATTGTTGGTTCAACACAAACCAAGCCTGCTGAGAAATTGACAAAGAAGTTGCAACAATTATCCATACAACACACAGTGGCTAGCCAAACTACTGCTTTGGCTGCTCCCCCTACCCAAATGTCAAAAGTACACACCATGCAGTCGACTAACTCAAAGGCCACGCAGGATCCTAAAGGGAAGAGAAAATGATGAAATAAGGGTAAGGGGGATAAAAAACCCACTCATAATGCTTGCGGGGACAACACAGAAAAACAGAAGGCAAGGTATCCATGCAACTTGTGCGTGGAAGACCACCCGACCCATCTTTGTCCTTGACTTGCAGAGGCCCAACAGTTTGTCACACAACAACATCAAGTAGTGTTGACTAATCCCTTTCAACATGGGCAAAATCTGTCTCAAGCCTCTACAAGCACAGAAGGGGGAAGCCAAGAAACCTACCTGCCTCCAAACAATCCCTCATCCCCGAATGTATATATGGTTAGGGGTGATGATTTCATATCAACTAGAGCACACTATTATAGTAAAAAAAGTGCTTCTGAGAAGGGTAAAGAAGTTGATATCCCATCTCTTCCTCTACAGATTGAGAAGACGTTGGTAGAAACAATGACATTCATTCCAAAGGGTGCATTTAAAAAATATTCTCACAACCCAAACGCAAGGGCCGCCCAGAATTACTCTGTGGTGGAATATTTATCACAAACCCCTTGTGCAATGTCTGCTTTGGAGGTCCTCCAAAGCTGCCTTGCTCAGAAGAAAGCCTTGTTAACTGATTTGGTCTCTACTAAGACTTGTAATCCATGCACCATCATGTTAGATACAACCAACTTAAAACCTCTTCTGCCTTACCATGTAGCGTTTCAGATAGTAGTGGCTCATCCCATGAAAATTTTTACTTGGAATATCTTCCGCATGGTGGTCGACAAGGGTGCCTCAACATGCGTTATGTCATTATCATGATGGAAGGCCATTGGCTAGTCCATTTTGTCTCCATCACCTACTCTCCTCACTGCTTTCGATGATCGTTCATTTCGACCACATGGCATCGTTCCTTCTTTCCCTATGCAGTTAGGAGAGAAAACCGTGTGTGTCAAAGTAGAGGTAGTCGATGCTCCCCTCGACTATAACCTCTTGTTAGGATGGATTTGGACTTATGCTATGCAAGCTATGGTTGCTACAGTTTTCTGAGTCTTGTTGTTTCCACACGAGGGCTAGATAGTGACCATCGATCAATTGTCTTTCTCTAGACCTGACCCAGCTTTGGGGGCATCCATGGTCCCTATGATTGATAATCCTCAACCAGGTGTCATTAACGTAGGAGTTGGTCTGTGCCCATCCTTGATAGGTACCTTCGATTACCCACCTCCTCACGATGATATCAAATTTATATCTAATCACCATAAGGTTGATATTTTTCAAGTTTCATCGTTCCACATGACTTACTTTGAGGATCCTTGGATTCTTCCTTCCCCATCAGCCATGATGGATGAGACAGGGCACCCAGGCATGTCCATTCCCTTGTTTTCCACTGAGGTAGCATACTCTTTAGTCCAGCAGGCTTCAGCTAACCCTGATCCGACTCCTGCACAAGAGTTAGATCCACTTATAGAGCCTATTTGGGCTCAGGGTTCTCTCTCTAACATCGATTCATTAGACTTAGTCTTGGATTCTAATGAATCAGTAATTGAAGAAATGAATAGTCTGAACAAACCTTGGGAAGATCTTCATCACAGATCATATTTTCTCCCAGAGTTAAGCTGAATCAAAGCAGGAGAATTCACCGTTACCATAACAGGAGATCAGCCGTGTCCTATTAATCTCTTAGCTACATAGGAAATTTATGCTAAGGGAAATATGGAAACTATCGCTGAAACTATACCCATCAACATCTTCTGAAACCCTGGCGTCACGGAGAATTTCTTCATCGGAGAGGATTTCTCCCCTGAAGAGATTCAAATTTACGCGGATCTTTTCAAAGAATTCCGCGACGTTTTTGCCTGGTCTTATGAAGAAATGCCAAGTATCGATCCACAAATATTTGAACATGAAATCACAATGTATCCTGATGCCAAGCCTATTCGACAAAAACTTCATCCAGTTAATCCCAAGAAAGCAACAACAATCAAGATTGAGGTTGAGAAATTACTAAAGGCAGGTTTTATTTATCCTATCCATTTGACTCAATGGGTGTCAAATCCTGTGTCGGTCAATAAAAAACAAGGCACGATTCGTGTATGTACTGATTTCCATTATTTAAACAAGGCATGTCCCAAAGATAATTTTCCAACACCATTCATTGACCAGATAATTGATGAATGTGCTAGTTGTGAAGCCTTTTCTTTCATGTATGGTTTTTCGGGATATAATCAAATCCAAATCAAACCTAAAGACCAACATAAAACAACATTCATTTGTCCATGGGGTACATTCGCATATCGTAAGATGCCTTTTGGCCTTAAAAATGCTGGAGCCACATTCCATTGGGCCATATATTTTTCTTTTCATGACCTCAAGCATATAGTCAAGGCCTATCTAGATGATTTAGCATCATGCTCTCGCAAGAGAACGGATTATCCCATACACCTTAGACTAATCTTCGAACGCTGTTGCTACTTTAGGATTCGTTTGAATCCAAACAAGTGCATCTTTTGTGTAACGTCAGGAAGTTTGTTAGGTTTCATCGTATCAACAACAGGGATCATGGTTGATCCTCTTAAGGTGGAGGCAATAATCTAGTTCCCCCCCCCCACGCACAATCCTACAACTTCAGAGTCTACAAGGCAAGGTGAACTTCTTACAACGCTTCATCGCCAACTATGTCAAAATCACCAAGGGATTTATGCGTTTACTAAAGAAAGACGTTCCTTTTTTCTGGGATGAAGCTGCTCAATGTTCTTTCGATGCATTAAAACATGCCCTCACAACCACACCTCTGCTATGGCCACCTAACTATAACAAAATTTCTTATTATATATGGCTGCCGCAAAGTCAACCATTGTCATGTTTTTAGTTTAGGAAGATGATTCGTTCTCAGAATATGTGATCTATTTCCTGAGCTGAGGTCTTGTAGCACCGGAACTCAATTATTCTCATATTGAAAAACTTACATTGGCAACAGTTCATGTTGTTCAATGGTTCCATCACTATGTTCTGTTTCGCAAGACCACCTTCGTTGCTGTCGTGAATCCATTCCAGTACATGTTGACACGACGAGTTATAGGAAGAAAAATCAGTAGATGGATAGTCATCCTCCAAGAATTTGAATTAGACTTCATTTTAGCAAAGTCCAAAAAGTCATTGGTCTTCACAGATCTTATTTCGAAACTTCCGGTTGAGTTAGGTGATGTTGTGCCTGAGGAATCGCCTATCTGGGGAGATATGTTTTTTATTACATCTTCAGATCCCTGGTACGGAGATATACTTATCTATCTCCAGACTTTGAAGTGCCCCACCTCTGCTTCTCGTGATGAGCGTCGGCGGATACGCCATCAAGCTAAGAATTATCTCATACTCGATGATACATTGTATCAGAGAGGTGTAGACTGCATCTTACGTCGATGTCTCACACATGAGGAGGCCATCATCATGCTCAACGATTGCCATACTGGAGCTTGTGGTGGTCATTTATCTGGGTTGGCAACAACCCAAAAGATTCTACAAGCAGGTTACTTCTAGCCGACACTTATCAAAGATTGTATCGAATCGGTCAAGAAGTACCATCCGTGCCAAATGTTCTCTCGGAAGATGAGGGCACATCTTTCTCCTATGTTTCCTTTCATCACAGTTGGTCCCTTCAATAAGTGGGGGATTGATTACACTACTTGAAACCCCCCGTCAGCAAGGGGGCACCGCTATATCATCGTAGCTATCAGCTACTTCAATAAGTGGGTCGAAGCTATGCCAACGTTTAAAGATGATGGAGAGACTGCAACTCTCTTCTTATTCAACCAGATCATAGCNCCCGAGAGAGATTGTCACTAACCATGGAAGTCAATTTCAGAACCAAATGATGACTAAATTAACATCAAAGCTTGGGTTACGACAAGAGCATTCATCACCTTACTACCCCCAAGCCAATGGGCAGGTGGAAGCTATAAACAAAACTCTTAAGACTATTCTACAATGAACTATCAACTCAGCCAAGTCAAATTGGCATTTGATGTTATACTCAAAATTATGGGCTTACCGAACATCTATTAAGATTGCAACCAGTTTCTCACCTTTTCAACTCGTTTACGGGCTGGAGGCAGTCTTGCCCATCGAATGTTAGATCCCATCTCTAAATTTGGTAGTACAATTATTTCCAGACACTTCTCCACTTGAAGAATGGTTAGTACACCTTGAACAACTCAATGAGCAGCGTCGTGATGTGGCTCACAAACATAAGGTCAAGTGTCAGTATGATAGGTCTGTTCATCCTCGGATTTTCTCTGAGGGTGACCTTGTCCTGGTCTATGACCAAGATAAGGACCCCCTGGGGGAAGGAAAGTTTAAACCCATGTGGTTCAGACCCTTCATCATAAAAGACGTATTAAAAAAGGGTGCTTATCATTTGGTTGATTTTGAAGGGAATGATTTGGTGGAACCTAGAAATGGGCTCTACCTCAATAAGTATTACTCATAGATAGGTCACTGTGGGTAACTTTCTGTAACATATGTATAGTCTTTGTACTATTACTTTTTAGTTTCTTTTAAGTGTTATGGACGTTTCATTGATGTTATCTTTCGTCAATATGGAAGATGTCAAGTGATTCCGAGGTGTTCGTTGGGTATGCAGACGGTGTTAGTCAGCACACGCGGAGGCTTGCCTCGGCAGCTTGGGTAATCTTTACACCTCAGGGCCAGTTTTTATCTTTCGGAGGTATATGCTTAGGTGACACCACAAATAATGTCGCTGAGTATAGTGCAGTTATTAAGTTGCTTCGTGATGGCTTATCATTGGGTATCTCGCATCTTCGGGTCTATCTCGATGCTCAACTGGTTGTGTCACAGCTAAACAGAGTATACCGGGTTCATGATCCAAATTTACACCGACAATTCCTTAGGGTACATCTCTTAGAACGAAACTTATATTATATTACATATTTTCATGTTCCTAGGAGATTAAACCAAATTATAGATACTCTATCTAATCAAATTTTAGATTGGCATCTTGCACACATATGAAAGAACGTTGACATAAGCATGTAAATACATTTTTGCACATGCAATCCATAAGACACAAAAGATCAAAAAACCATATATAACATCATAAAACAACCAGAGTACATAGATGGATGCAAGCGTCTCAAAAATGGGACTAATAATGAGTCACAGGGCTTATGCCCTCAATATATATATACAAGTAAGTGCTCATGGCACGTAAAAATTCTAAATAGGTTCAGGGCCTATGGACCCTGTTATAATAGTCCACATCATGGGATAAACGCCTAAACAATCGAAAACACATCCGAGGTGCCCCCACCACATGAGGCTGCATGGATGGAGGCAGGTCCTCTATCTCTACCATCGGGACTGTGCAAGTGAGTGCAGTGAATTTCCACTCAACTCATCTAAGGACTCTCTCAGCCTCCCCGGCTGGGAGGTTCCCTGCTACTGCTGCTCCTCTGGTGGTAGCAGCTGCAGCTTCTAGCTGAGGATGACACATGTTCTGTGCATAATCGGCAGGTTGCATGGGTCCCACATCTACATGCAACAAACATTTACCTGTCAAATACACTAGCATACAAAAAAATGATATATATCACAAAAATGACATAAAAATTACATATGAAAACAAATTAACTACAAAGGTGGAGACTTACCCATCTCCCCTCGCTCCTCACCAGGAGGCACGAGTATCTCAGGATCTCTAGAAAAATCTATCCCTGCATATGGGTAGTCCTCGATCACAGGGATCTGCCTTGACAGCCACGCAAATAAGTCATCATTGAAGGACTCATTGGTCCTTCCACCACCCCATCGCGCTAGTAATACTGCCCATCTACACACTGCAGGAAATGAGTCTTGATGTCCTCGTACTACTTTCCAAGGGCTAAAGCTCAGAACTCTCTCAAAGAAAAATGAACACAAGATCATCCCAAACCCAAAATTCCTTTGTGTCTATTGTTGGCAATCTGTCAATTTCCTCTTCATGCACTCCAGTAATATGGTACTCCAATCAAAAATCTATGCATTCAAGCACTAGATCGCACAGTTCATCTGTACGCGAGAAGCCTGATGCAAGGCTGCAGAACTGGTAATCCACCCAATCAATAATAATATTGCCTGCAGCGATAGGTTAGTGATCTTACTGATAGGTACGTGGGAGCTCGCACGATCAGTCCCCGCCTCACAGTGCTCGGCTATCAGTTTCGATATCTTACTCGGTCCCGCAGGAAACGTCTTGAAGTTGACTAGTTCCCCTCTCCTTGAGAGGCCAGTCAAAAAATAGATATCCTCAGTGGTGGGAACCAGTGATTTCCCCCGTAACATAAAGGCCTCTGCATCAGGGTGTCAATAGTTGATCAAGGCATTCAGTAGCCTTGGTTGTGCATGCATAAATGGACACAGAAAGAACTTCAGTAAACCGCATTGCATCAACACGATCACGACATTCAGATCTCCCGCAACCAACTCACTGACTGCTTCATGCTCTCTTTCCCTCCACTGGACATACATCCTGCCAACACAAAAAGGTTCAGGAGGGTCAACATTTGCCTTTGAATTAATTTTTCTACAAAGAGGGGGTTCCACGTGAGTTGTAGAGGCGAAAGTCACGTGTACACGTGGGCAGCCTTTACTCTGCCCGAGTGTACATGTGGCATGTCCAGAGACAACCCGTGTGTACCTAGGGTCAACTTTTTTAAGGTCGATGCCCACCCAAAAAAAATTCTTAAAGACAAAATTGAAGAATTGAATAGCTAGATAAGGGAGTTTGTATTTACTTGGTCCAAGCGGAAGTTCGTTTGGTCCACTGTAGCTTCCAGAATCACCATTTTTAGCAAAGGGGGTCTTTTGGCTCTAGAGTCAATTTCCAAATCAGCAATGGTGATAATGAGCTGCCAACTTCTATTTATAGACTTTTTGGCCTCTTTTTGTCACTTTTTTGGCCTCCTTTATCAGTTTCTTTATACCAAAAACCATTTAGAGTGATTCAAGATTTATATGGGAGAGATTTGATCAGGTATTGGGACACTTTTTTTTATTTTTGAAAAAATTTTGACGCTCCATAATTTTTTTTCCAAGAATCAACTTGAGTATATAGGTTAGGTTATTACCCCAACTTTTGCGTCTCATTGTCTTTTTCCTCTACTATAGGATCGATCCCATCAGGTTGTGACACAGAACCATCATATCTTCTTTAGAAGTGTCACAACTTGGCGGTAGAGCTTACCAAAACATGGATTCCCTAGGTAGGTCCTGGTTGCATTATGGTGTCCATGCCGTCTCTAAAGCACTGTAGGCTCATGAGTCCTTATAGTCTTTCCTGAATATGAGTTTGAGCCTATTTTGCATGATTCTTCTTCGCTCTTTGTCTCACCCTCAAGACTCCTAAAAATAAGGGGGTCCCCTTTTAATCCCTTTTCAGACCCTCTAAAAATGAAAAGATTATCGAGTGATCTTGTGGGCTTTCATGCTCATTAAACTGAAATTTGAAGTCATGTCTGTCCGGTGGTAGTTTACCCCTTTTTTGGTCCAGACAGTCAACTGTACGAACAAAGGTATACTCTATCAAATTTTTGTTCTTTAGAAGAGTACTCTCAGGTATAGTTTTATCCCTTTTTCGGGCCTGAGGGACTAAACTTACGAAAAAGAAACCCCCATGGAGTCCATAGTTAAGCTATTTTCAGACTCCCTAAAATTGAAAAGATTGTCGAGTGACCTTATTCTTTCACACTCGTTAAATTTTTCCAGAAGAATATTCCTGACGGAGTCCATAGTTAAGCTTTTTTCAAACTCCTTAAAAGTGAAAAAATAGCTGAGTGATCTTGTCCTTGTCACACTCGTTAAAATGGTTTTGAATCAATGTCTAATCGGTGCTAGTTTATCCCTTTTTTAAACCGACTAGACTATCTTCGAAAAAGGTACCCCAATGGAGTCTCCTTTTATGTTTTTTCAGACTCTCTAAATATGAAAAACCACTGAGCTTACCTTCTTTGGGCTTGTTAAACTTACATCAAAGGATGTTACCATTGTGTGTTTTATCAACCACATTTGCATACCTTATCCACCAACCTTGTGACAGTTTGCTTCTGCGTCTTAACACCTTTGGCCGCCGAAGGATTTTTCCCAAGTATCATTTTACCAGAACATCATTCTTGTCCTTGTGCCTTGAGCTTGTATGTTTGCAATACTCATTCCTCCATTGTAACGTAATATTCCTTTATTATTATTCCAAAATTATCGAAAAGAACAAAAAAATCAAATTTACCCCAAAAAGAGGATGGGAAAAGTATTTTCTTTATTGGAAACATAACGAGTCACCCTTGGATAAAGCACATCTGTCTGTTTGATCATCAGACTATGGGATGTAGTACGACCTTAGGAATCTTTTCTCGCTATATAGAGTTGTGTCCTCCACCGTTTGGTTATTCTTCCAAACATATGGAGAGTTTGTGTTGCCTCCTGCTTCGTAGACTTATGATTAACATATATGTTTCCTGAGTCTCATCACATGTCGTCCTATTGTCCAAGGGAAGTTTGTCACTAAGCCTAAGTCGGCCCCTCTGCAAAATGTCTCTTGTCCGCCTACCTGGCCATCCCGAACATCCAATCAAGTCCTTGTTCGAAATCAATGAAGCCTTCAGTCTGATCATCAAGATTATCACGTTAATGACCGACGAGCCATCGAAGACCTCTGGGCAGTGCAGTCGTACACTCATATTACACTCCTACCTAAGTTTTGAAGATTTTGAAGTTGTTGCTCGAGCTCTGAAGATCTCATCTCTAGCCATCAGGCCGAATCAAGTTCTGGAAGATGGATACTCTATATGTATATCTTTATGATTTCGAGATGTAGCCCCACTGTCTATTTTTTGCGGCTACTCTTTATAGTTATTTGACATGGGTCTATAGTGTATTTGATTGGTAGTCATGGTTCTATTTTATCCCAAGCATGGGGCCCACCTCGGTGAGACATTTTTTATTTTGCAGATGGCACCTCCTGGTTCTTGATTCTTGGGCTCAATCGTTCGACACATCAGTAAAGATTGCTAATGTATTTCGAGCATCAGATGATCTTCTGACCTCACACATTAGGGGGCATCTGTTATAACCCTAAATTGCAACACACATGCTTTCCTGGCATCAGGCCAACTCATATCCCTTCTTTTCCAAAAATCTGATGAACAACTCTTTGAAAATCCTCTTGTGTAAAGGCCCACACGCCCTAACCCATTATTGCACATGTGTACACGCTGGCTGACTCACAACAGCGCGCGTGTACCTACAAAAGAACAAAAAAAGGAAAGTTGTCGACGGAACAAAAATCTATGGGTGAGTTAACTGAAACTCCTGACCATGCATGGACGAGGGTTAGTCCAAAAACCTAGCTCCTTCTAGCCTATAAAAGAAGGGGTAGGGGTACCATTTGGAGAAGGAAAAAATATAGCAAAGAAAATCTGCCCATTTACATATTCCATTGTCCCAACCCTTTAGCCTTTCCTAATGCCAAAGGATATTTAAAGCAAAGCAGTTGAAGGACAGAAGAAGAGGAGCCCAAGATCAGGTTCAAGGAGCGGTGGCCGGTCTCAACTTTTGTAAGTTGACTCATTTTAAGTAATAAAGAGAATGCTTTTCTCGTCCCAATTCATGAACTTTCTATGGTTTGATTAGTTTATGTTTGATTTCTAACCCGTTAGTATAGAAGTAGCATGCATTCATAGTTGTTGTTTGTCTTGAGTGCAGGTCATCTTTGGAAGGAGCATTGCGAATAAGTAATCAAGAATAACGGAGGATCGACATCAAACGCTGGTAACAAGGTAGGTGGATCTTTCCATGCATTTACTGATAAAAGGGGATTTAAATCTAGGGATGTAGGTAGAAAGTAATTTCTATTCAGTCAAATCGGCATGCAAAGTCTGAAATCTATTTGCTAGTCCATAGGGTGTTTTTCTCAACAACATTCATGCCACTGAGAAGAAGAGATAGACCAATGCTTGATCTAGCAGTGGAAAGAGAAATGCATGAACTACGTGCTAGGCTTGATGCCATGGAGACAAAACATAGCTGCACAGTTAACGCTGGGGATATTAGCGAAGATGAAAGTGAAAATGAAGCTGGACATGAAGGATAAGAAGTGGCAGTCAAAGATGTTGTGGATGAACGCCTATTCAGGGTTGTTGCAAGGATAGGTGCCAGGGAAAAAATGGAGATTCCCATGTATGAAGGGAACCTGGATGTTGAAGAGCTTCTAGATTGGATTAGGGTTCTAGATAAGTACTTCGACTATGAGGATGTTGAGGAAGACAAGAAGGTCAAGCACACTGTCACAAGACTTAAAGGGAAAGAAACATTATGGTGGGATGAACTGCAGGCTGATAGATGTTACAAAGGAAAGCATAAAATCAAGAATTGGGACAGAATGGTTATGAAGATGAATGCCAAATCCATACCCAAGGATTATCAAATCACTCTGTTTCAAAGGATGCAGAACTTGAGACAGAAGTTGATGTCAGTGAAAGAGTACATTGAAGAATTCTACAAGATAAACATCATGGCAGGTCATCGAGAAAGCGATGATGAAAAGGTTTCTAGGTACATGAATTGTCTACGATATGACATTCAAGACGAGATGAGCATGATAACCCTTCAGAATGTAGAGGATGCTTATCATATGGCTATGAAAGCTGAAGAGAAGCTGAGATGAAAGCAAGGTCAAAGAGGCCAAGGCAGAAGTCAAGCCAGAGGAAAATCAATTGCCCAAGACAGAACTCAGAAATATAAAGAAGAAGGGAAGAAACCTCAAACTCAACCCGAGAGAGGGGGAAGCTCACAGAGAGGAAAGTATGCTGATAGAAATACTTTTCCTCATACCAGAGGAAGAGGAAGAGGCTGAGGAGGTGAAGTGAAATGTTTTTTTTGTGGGAAAATGGGCATAAATCTTATGAGTGTCCAGATAGGAAGAAAGAAGGTGGTGAAACTCACATTGACGAAGCATAAGGATAGAATGTTGAGGCAGAAGATGTTGAGGGCAGAAGATCCTTGATGATGAGGAAAGTTCTCTTAACACCAGAGAAGGAGGCAGATAACCCAACCCAAAGGAATAGTCTATTTCGGACTGCCTGCAAGACCAAAGACAGGTTATGCGAAGTTATCATGGAAAACGGTAGCATAGAAAATCTTGTTTCTACAGAGATGGTAGAAAAACTGGAGCTGGAGACTATTGTACATCCAATCCCATACAAAGTTTCATGGCTACAAAAAGGACATCGGGTAAATGTCACTAAACAATGTGTAGTTGAATTCAAAATAGGGGGATATAAGGATGAAATATTGTGTGATGTCATTCCCATGGATGTTTGTCATCTATTGCTAGGTAGACCATGGAAATATGATAGAAACGTGATTCATTATGGGAGAAAGAACACATACACCCTGGAGAAGAATGGGAGAACACACATGTTGTTACTGATTAAGGATAAAGAAGTAAAACTAGAGGTGAGCAACACTGTACTTATCATGAGTGGGAAGGAACTTCTTAATGAGGTTAAGAAGAAGGAAGACACACAATTTGTCATGGTTAGGAAGCCTATAATTGTTTTAACCAGTACAAGAGTGGATAATTTACCAGAAGAAATCCAAAAGTTGTTGGAAGATTTTGTTTATATAGTAGTGGATGAACTAGCTTGTTCATTGCCACCGATCAGAAGTATAATTCATCACATTGATCTTATACCCAGATCCAGTTTACCAAAAAAAGAAGCATACAGATTGATGCCATAAGAAAATTAAGAAGTTAAGAGGCAAGTCCAGGATTTAATGGACAAGGGATTGATTCGAGAGAGCTTGAGTCCATGTGTTGTTCCAACAGTACTCATCCCAAAGAAAGATGGAGGCTGGAGAATGTGTACAGATTCAAGGGAAATCAATAAGCTCACCATCAGATACAGATTTCCATTGCCAATGATGGATGACTTGATGGATTTCTTGACTGGAGAAAGATTCTTTTCAAAGATTGATTTGAAAAGCGGATATCATCAGATTCATATGAGAGAAGGTAATGAATGGAAGACAACATTCAAGATGAATGAAGGGTAGTATGAATGGATTCTTATGCCGTTTGGTTTAAAAAATGCACCCAGTACTTTCATGAGTTTGATGAATGAAGTCCTGAAGGATTTCATAGGAAAATTCGTCATTGTATATCTTGATGATATATTGATTTTAAGAAAAACAGAAGCAAAACACTTGAAGCATTTAGCTACATTAATGAGGAGATTACAACAAGAGAAATTGCTGATAAATATGAAGAAATCAACATTTATAAGGACATAACTCATTTAGTTGGGTTTTTTTATCTCTGCAAATGATTTGAATATGTATTCGGAAAAGGTGAAGGCAATTAAGAATTGGCCATCACCGAAAAGTGTGTTTGAAGTTCAAAGAATCCATGGTTTAGCTAGTTTCTACAGGAGATTCATCCGAAATTTTTGTGGGATTAGTGCATCGATGATGGATACGGTGAAGAAAAGACACAAATATTTTCACTGGACAGAGGAAGCAGAGAAGAGTTTCAATCTGCTGAAGAAGAATATCATTGAGCAGCTAATATTGGTGTTGCCAAATTTCAGCAAGACGTTCCAGGTCAAGTGTGACGTGAGTGGATATGCAATTGGAGCAGTCTTGAGCCAGGACAACAGGACGGTTGCATACTTCAGCGAGAAATTGAATGAAGTGAAGATTAAATATTCGACATATGACAAAGAATTCTATGTTGTCATACAAGCGCTAAAGAAATGGAGACATTATTTGGTTTCTAAGGAGTTTGTTTTGTACAGTGATAATCATGCCTTGCAATTCATGACTCAACAGGACTAGTTGAACCAAAAGCATGCAAAATGGGTTGAATTCATGCAGAATTTTACTTTTGTGATTAAGCATATTTCTGGAACCGCTAACAAAGTTGTTGATGCTTTGAGCAGGAAGTGTTTGTTGATGCAGGAATTCAGAGTCAAAACTTTGGGTTTTGATAACCTCAAAGGAATGTACAGAGATGATCCAGATTTTAAAGAGGCGTATGAGGCATTTGAGAATCCAATTCTCAGGGACAGAAGCCAGTGGACCAAATATATGATCCAGGATGGAGTATTATTTAGGGGAAATCGGTTATGTATTCCAAAATGCTCCATGAGGGAGAATATGTTGAAAGAAAAACACATTGGAGGATTGGTCGGACATTTCGGTCATGACAAAATGTTCTCAAAGTTGAATGGCACATATTTTTGGCCAGGGATGAGGACATATGTTAAGAAATTTGTGGACAGATGTAGGATTTGTCAGCACACAAAAGAAAAAAGGTAGAATCACAGGGTAGATTCCATACCAAATTGTATATGGAATGTAGCCAAGGGGAGTTTCTGAATTGAAAGATGTGGAACAAGATGAATTCAGAAGTGCTAGTGCAAATGACTTTGCAGAAGCAATGAAGGAGCTTCACAGTTGAGTCAAGGAGAAATTGCAGAGTTCAAATCAAGAATACAAGTGTAGAGCAGATCAACATAGGCGAGAACTTCAATTTAAAGTTGGTGATTTGATTCTTTCACATCTGAGGAAGGAGAGGTTCCCAAGGGGAACATATAACAAAATGAAAATGAAAAAGATTGGACCATGCAAGGTCTTGAAGAAATTTGGGGCAAACGCATATGAGATTGAATTACCTGATGGGATCGGAATTTCATTAATATTCAACATCTCATATTTTTACCCTTACAAAGCTGAAGAAGCAGGAGCAGAGGGTGAAAAGACATAGGTTCAATGGACAAAGCAAATGCCTGTAGCTGAAAAGTCGCAGATAGAAAGCATAATTGACAAGAGAGTCAGCAAAATGACCAGGAGGAAAGAGTATTTTGAATACTTGGTCAAGTGGAAGGGACATCCAGTTGAAGATGCTAGCTGGGAAAATGAAGAAGAAATTCAGAAGCATGGACAGACCATGCAAGAGCTCATGAATAGGAGTTCATGAAAATTTTCAAGTGAGGAAGTATGATGCAAGAGCATCGTAAGCAACCAACCAAGAATGCAACGTAAAAGGTGGAAGATAGCTGGAAGACCTCCAACACACATTTTTGAAATGTTTTTGAAGCATTAATGTAATGGTTAAAGGGAAGCGTACTTGCATATTGTAAACAGATCATGAGCGATTCACTCTCATCTGTAGAAGGTAGAGGCATTTATGCACAATTAATAAAAGTAGGTAGATATGAATGATAGATTAGACAATTTAGAGAGAAGGAGGGAAAATGGATATAGACACCCTCATCTTTGTATCATTAGATCATTAGAACATTAGCATAGAACTATAGCAGAGAGCTGGAAAGAAGAACCCATGTACAAAAGCGTTGATTAATACATGAATCTTTGAATCAGACTCATGGTGTTATGATGTTTTTTGTGTATACATGCTGAATGGTATGATGATAGTTGTTTTATTCTATCTGTTATGCATTTGCTTTGATACTGAGTTGAATGTATGATTTCATATTAAACGTTTGAATTCTGAGAGAGGAAAGAGAATGAGTTTCAATTGTTTCTCTTTATGAGAGAGAATTTCCTGCAAGGAGTGCCGTGAAATGTCCGCAAGGAGTGCGTTGACAAAGGTTCAGAGTTTATCTTTGGAATCTCAGGAGGGACACCATTGTTATCATTCCAATAGAAGTGCAAGTGAAGAACAGAAGTTGTGCAAGGCGTGCATAGGCTAGTTGAGTCCTTAGGAGTTATTAACTAAGGTGGAAGAGAGAAAGATTGTTGTTGCAGAAGGTGCACAGAGTCGAGAGTTAAAATACGCAGAAGTATTTTAAGGTCATCTGCAAGGAGTGCAAGAAGAGGCCCTTTGTCGAGGCTTGAATTTACCAGAGAGATCTCAGAAGGGGTAGCTCCTTTGAAGTGTTCTAAGGAAGGTAGGAAGAAGAATCTTCGTGCAGAAGGTTAAATTCCGGTGAAGGAACATTGGTTCGTTCCATATAGATTCTTGAGGGGAGAATCGAATGGTCCAAATTATCTATGGAGAACTCCCAAAATAGCAAGGACCGTAGGATCTAGGAGAGTTACAGGGAAGATAAGAATTGGAAGAATCCATCCTTCGAGAGGCAGGATCCAATGTGGACCATTGATCGCGACTGTTGGACCATCGAGATCATTTTAGCATTTTGGGGGTTGTAAGTTCGAAGTGTAGATGAAGCCCTTGGTCGCTTGAACTCCCGAAGCATGAACTGGATTGTCGTGTGTAAAGGCAAGGGGTAGAATTTTCAAAGTTTTGGAATTTTGGAGTTCAGCATTTTGGGGGCCCTGATGACAAGGAGTTAGGCCTAGTAGAGAAGAAATCACGAAGTCATGAGTTGCGACAGAACTTAATGTGAATTTCAGGATTTCGATAATTTGGGATTCGGAATACTGAAAGTCCTGATGACAAGGAGCCCGGGGCCTTTGTATTGAAAAACCCAGAGTTGCGAAACCCAAAAAACCCTTGAAGTGGCATTGTGGCATTTCGGGGATCGGGGTTCAGCATGCCCATTGACAAGGATTCGGGACACTTCACATAAGAAATTCTGAATTTGTGAAACGCGAAATATCATTGAAGGTGCATTTTGACATTTCAGTGTTTCCGGGTTCAGGGATTTGGGATTGTGGTGACAAGTGTTTTGGAATAGAGAGTTTCAAACTCCCGGTACCCAGAAGCCCAGAATAACATGAGCCGTTGGATCTTAATATCTTAAGGAAGGATATCAGTTGTTGATTCCATAGAAGGCATCGCTTCAAAATTCAGGGTTTCGAAGTGATAAGGGAATGACATTCGAAGACTGATTCAAGTTATGAAAGACGAGAAATGTGACAAGTGGAAATAATCCACATCAGAAACCGAGGACAACTGAGAGGACAAGTGGTGAGTTTTCATCAATAGTCGGAGTTAGACTCCATTGACTGTTTCAGGGTTTGGAGGTTGGAGATTCAGGAAACCTCACATCAGAATTCACGAAATCGTGAAGTCCAAAACCCCGAAAAAGAAAAAAACCCGTTGAGGAGCCAAAAATTGATGAACATGTCAGGATTCCGCAATTCATCACTTTAGGAGACAATAGATCGGGGTTCCCTATTCTGGAATTCATGAAGTTGCGAAATGAGATACAAAAGTAGAGGAGGATGTGGCTAAATACTTCGGCGTTTCATCATTTCGGGTTTTGGCAGGTGGATCGCGAAATCATGAAACCTGAAGTCCTTTATGGCTTGAACAAAAGGGTTGATTAACCCTCTACATGGTTGTAGTGAAGATCTTGAGCGGATCTCGGCCTGAGGACAGGGGGTTTGTGTCAGTTGCGGTATCAGAGCACAGAACAATTTATTTACTTTCTGTAGCAGGGGAAAGGAGGAACATTTTTAGCCATGCGACTGAGAAGAAGAGACAGACCAATTCTTGATCCAACAGTGGAAAAAGAAATGTGTGAACTACATGCTAGGCTTGATGCCATGGAGACAGTACAGAGGCTCACAGTTAACATTGGGGATATCAACGAAGCTGAAAGTGAAAATGAAGTTGGACATGAAGGAGAAGAAGTGGCAGTTGAAGATGTTGTAGATGAACGCATATTCAGGGTTGTTGCAAGGATAGGTGCCAGGGAAAAAATGGAGATTCCCATGTTTGAAGGGAACCTGGATGTTGAAGAGCTTATAGACTAGATTAGGGCTCTAGATAAGTACTTCGAATATGAGGATGTCGGGGAAGACAAGAAGGTCAAGCATGTTATCACAAGACTTAAAGGGAATGCAACATTATGGTGGGATGAACTACAGGCTGACATACACTACAAAGGCAAGAAGAAAATCAAGAGTTGGGATAGAATGGTTGCGAAGATGAAATCCAAAGTCATACCCAAGGATTATCAAATCATTTTGTTTAGAAGGATGCAGAACTTGAGACAAAAGTTGATGTTAGTGAAAGAGTACACTGAAAAATTCTACAAGATAAACATCAGAGAAGGTCATCGGGAAAGCGACGATGAAAAGGTTGCCAGGTACATGAATGGTATGTGATATGAAATTCAGGACGAGATGAGCATGATGACCCTTCATAATGTAGAGGATTCTTATTAGATGGATCTGAAATCTGAAGAGAAGATGAGCTGAAAGCAAGGTCAAAGAGGCCGAGGCAGAAGTCAACCCAGAGGCAAAGTAATTTCCCAAGACAGAACTCATAAATCTAAAGAAGAAGGGAAGAAACCTCAAACTCAACCTGAGAGAGGGGAAAGCTCACAAAGAGAACAGTATGTTGATAGAAATACATTTGCTCATACCAGAGGAAGAGGAAGAGGCCGAGGAGGTGAAGTGAAATGTTTTGTTTGTGGGAAAAATGAGCATAAAACTTATGAGTGTCTAGATAGGAAGAAAGAAGGTGGTGAAACTCACATTTCCGAAGCACAAGGATGGAATGTTGAGGCAGAAGATGCTGAGGGTGGAAGATCCTTGATGATGAGGAAATTTCTCTTAACGCTAGAGAAGGAGGTAGAGAGCCCAACCCAAAGGAACAGTCTATTTCGGATTGCTTGCAAGACCAAAGACAAGGTATGCAAAGCTATCATGGACAGTGGTAGCACAAACAATCTCTTTTCTACATAGATGTTAGAAAAACTGGAGCTGGAGACTATTGTACATCCAAGCCTATACATAGTTTCATGGCTACAAAAAGGACATCAGGTAAATGTCACTAAACAATGTTTAATTGAATTCAAAATAGGGGGATATAAGGATGAAATATTGTGTGATGTCATTCCTATGGATGTTTTTCATCTATTGCTGGGTAGACCATGGAAATATGACAGAAACATGATTCATGATGGGAGAAAGAACACATACACCCTGGAGAAGAATGGGAGAACACACATGTTGTTGCCGATTAAGGATAAAGAAGTAAAACCAGAGGTGAGAAACATTGTACTTCTCATGAGTGGGAAGGAACTTCTTAATGAGGTTGAGAAGAAGGAAGACACACAATTTTTCATGGTCAGGAAGCCTAGAATTGTTTTAACCAGTACAAGAGTGGATGATTTACCAGAAGAGATCCAGAAGTTGTTGGAAGAGTTTGTTGATATAGTAGTGGACGAACTACCTTGTTCATTGCCGCCAATCAGAAGTATAAGTCATCACATTGATCTTATACCTGGAGCCAGTATACCAAACAAAGCAGTGTACAGATTGACGACGCAATAAAATGAAGAAGTTAAAAGGCAAGTCCAGGATTTAATGGACAAGGGATTGATTCGAGAGAGCTTGAGTCCATCCGTTGTTCCAATAGTACTCATCCCAAAGAAAGATGGAGGCTAGTGAATGTGTACAGATTCAAGGGCAATCAATAAGATCATTATCAGATATAGATTTCCATTGCCAAGGATTGATGACTTGATGGATTTCTTGACTGGAGAAGGATTCTTTTCAAATATTGATTTGAAAAGCGGATATCATCAGATTCGTATGAGAGAAGGTGATGAATGGAAGACAACATTCAAGATGAATGAAGGGTTGTATGAATGGCTTGTTATGCCATTTGGTTTAACAAATGCACCCAATACTTTCATGAGGTTGATGAATGAAGTCCTGAAGGATTTCATAGGAAAATTTGTCGTTGTATATCTTGATGATATATTGATTTTAAGAAAAACAGAAGCAGAACACTTGAAGCATTTAGCTACATTAATGAGAAGATTACAACAAGAGAAATTGCTGATAAATATGAATAAATCAACATTTATGAGGACATAAATCATTTATTTGGGTTTTTTTATCCTACAAATGAGTTGAAGATGGATCCGGAAAAGGTGAATGCAATTAAGAATTGGCCATCATCGAAAAGTGTGTTTGAAGTTCGAAGCTTCCATGGTTTAGCTAGTTTCTACAGGAAATTCATCTGAAATTTTAGTGGGATTAGCGCACCAATGATGGATATGGTGAAGAAAAGACACAAATATTTTCACTGGACAGAGGAAGCAGAGAAGAGTTTCAATCTGCTGAAGAAGAAGATCATTGAGCAACCAATATTGGTGTTGCCATATTTCAACAAGACATTCCAGGTCAAGTGTGATGCGAGTGGATATGCAATTGGAGTAGTCTTGAGCCAGGACAACAGGCTGGTCACATACTTCAGTGAGAAATTGAATGAAGCGAAAATTAAATACTCAACATATGACAAAGAATTCTATGCTGTCATACAAGCGCTGAAGAAATGGAGACATTATTTGGTTCCTAAGGAGTTTGTTTTGTACAACGATAATCACACTTTGCAATTTCTGACTCAACATGACAAGTTGAACCAAAAGCATGCAAAATGGGTTGAATTCATGCATAATTTTACTTTTGTGATTAAGCATATTTCTGGAACCGCTAACAAAGTTGTTGATGCTTTGAGAAGGAAATGTTTGCTGATGCAGGAATTCAGAGTCAACTTTAGGTTTTGATAACCTCAAAGAAATGTACAGAGATGATCCAGATTTTCAAGAGGCGTATGAGGCATCCGAGAATCCAATTCTCAGGGACAGAAGCCAGTGGATGGAATATATGATCCAGGATGGATTATTATTCAGGGGAAATTGGTTATGTATTCCAAAATGTTCCATGAGGGAGAATCTGTTGAAAGAAAAACACAGTGGAGGATTGGTCGGACATTTCAGTCATGACAAAACGTTCTCAAAGTTAATGGCGCATATTTTTGGCCAGGGATGAGGACAGATGTTAATAAATTTGTGGACATAAGTAGGATTTGTCAGCACACAAAAGGAAAAAGGCAGAAGGACTGGGAAAATTCCATTCCAAATTGTATATGGAATGTAGACAAGCGGAGTTTTTGAATTGAAAGATGTGGAACAAGTTGAATTTAGAAGTGCTGGTGCAGAAGACTTTGTAGAAGCAATGAAGGAGCTTCCCAGTCAAGTGAAGGAGCGATTACTGAGTTCAAATCAAGAATATAAGCACAAAGCAGATCAACACAGGCGAGAACTTCAATTTGAAGTTGGTGATTTGATTCTTGCACATCTGAGGAAGGAGAGGTTGCCAAGGGGAACATATAACAAACTAAAAATGAAAAATATTGGACCATGCAAGGTCTTGAAGAAATTTGGGGCAAACGCATATGAGATTGAATTACTCGATGGGATCAGAATTTCACCGATATTCAACATCTTAGATTTGTACCCTTACAAAGTTGAAGAAGCAAGAGTAGAGGGTGAATAGACAGAGGTTCAATGGACAAAGAAAATGCCTATAGCTGAAAAGCCGCAGATAGAAAGCATAATTGACAAGAGAGTCAACAAAAAGACCAGGAGGAAAGAGTATTTTGAATACTTGGTCAAGTGGAAGGGACATTCAGTTGAAGATGCCAGCTGGGAAAATGAAGAAGAAATTCAGAAGCATGGACAGACCGTGCAAGAGATCATGAACATGAGTTCATGAGATTTTTCAAGCGAGGAAGTATGATGCAGGAGCATCGTAAGCAGCTAGCAAAGCAAGCAACGTAAAAGGAGAAAGACAACTGGAAGACCTCCAACGCATGTTTTTGAAATGTTTTTGAAGCATTAATGTAATGGTTAAAGGGAAGCGTACTTGCATATTATAAACATATCATGAGCGATTCGCTCTCATCTGTAGAAGGTAGAGGCATTTATGCACAATTAATAAAAGTAGGTAGATATGAATGATATATTAGACAGTTTAGAGAGCATGAGGAAAAACGGAGATAGACACCCTCATATTTGTATCATTAGATCATTAGAACATTAGCATAGAGTTGTAGCAGAGATATGGAAAGAAGAACCCATGTACAAAAGCATTGAATTAATACATGAAGATTTGAATCAGACTCATGGTGTTATGGCGTTTTTTGTGTATACATGCTAAATGGTATGATGATAGTTGTTTGATTCTCTCTGTTATACATTTACTTTGATACTGAGTTTAATGTATGATTTCATATTAAATGTTTGAAGTCCGAGAGAAGAAAGAGAATGAGTTTCAATTGTTTCTCTTCCTGAGAGATAATTTCCTGCAAAGAGTGCAGTGAAACGTCTATAAGGAGTGCGTTGACAAAGGTTCAAAGTTTATCTATGGAAGCTCAAGAGGGATATCGTTGTTCTCATTCCAGTAGAAGTGCAAGTGAAGCATAGAAGTCGTGCAAGGCGTGCACAGGCTACCTGATTCTTTAGGATTTATTAACTAAGGTGGAAGAGAGAAATACTATTGTTGCAGAAGGTGCACAGAGTCAAGAGTTGAAATATGCAGAAGAATTTGAAGGTCATCCACAAGGAGTGAGAGCAGAGGCCCTTTGTCAAGGCTTGAATTTACTAGATAAAGCTCAGAAGGGGTAGAGCCTTTGAAGTGTTTGAAGGAAGGTAGGAAGCGGAATCTTCATGTAGAAGGTTAAATTCTGGTGAAGGAACATTGGTTCGTTCCATAGAGATTCTTGAAGGGAGAATTGAACGGTCGAAATTCTCTGTGGAGAACTCACGAAATAGTGAGGATTGTAGGATCCAGGAGAGTTGCGGGGAAGATAAGCATTGGACGAATCCATCCTTCGAGAGGAAGGA